>JABUQX010101883.1:0-22771 GCA_015478945.1 Trachelipus rathkii
TTATTAATATAACATATAACATATATCTATCTATCCATTTAAAATTAATTATTATTTCATTTTATATAAAAATATTTACTACTCTTTTTTATTTCGCACATTTTATCAATATTATTCTGTGAAGCAAGACAAATTTTGAGATGGTTCTTTTAACCGTTTCTCCTTTCATCATCTTTGGCTTTTTTTTTATATTTCAACTTATATTTTTTTAAAGGCAGACAAAACTTTTTCGTTTTAACCTTATTTTTCTGTTCTTCAAAATTTAAAAATTATGTACATAATATATTAGTATTATAACTATGAGTACCTTTAAAAATATAATCAAACATAAATTTACCTATGAAATAATTTTTCAAAATGACTCTAACAATGTTTTCGCCGACGCTCAGTCTTCGTTTGGACGTTTATATTCACGGCCAAAGAAATGATAAACGTCAATCCCCTTATTACGAAGCAGAAGAACGCCTTAAAGGGCATCGCCCTTTATAAAGGGATAATCGTCTTTCTTTTGGGTGAATAATTATTTATGAGATTTCGACTTATTTAAAATTATCGTCAAAAAGGAATCACATAGTTTAATATAAATTTATTTTAAATAAATAGAATGTAATATCTCGTTTGATATATTTTATTCGATTACTAGCGATACTCTTTCTATTAAGGCTTGCCCCAAAAAAATCTATACTTCTCTTTCTTCCCTACCTCATCTACTTTAAAGTTTGGAGCAATTGAGTTAGAAGCTTGATGAATTGGATGAGTGACTCTATAAACTATCAATTAATACAGCAAGAAAAATAGAAGCTAAGCTAATTATCATACTATATATATACGTAAAATACGTAATACACTGGATAGTCAATACATTGTTGCATTTCGGATTTTGGCAAATCTAGTATATACTGTATAATTAATTTAATAAATAAATAAAAATTTATTTATTTTAGATATACATAATAATAAATGAAGATATAAATCCCTTAATATCAGAATCTACAGATAAAATTTGTTGATAACTATCTCCTTGTCCTTATCTCTATTTTTCTCATATATTTATATTTATTAATTTATTTATTCAATGAACCTTGCTGTACTCTGCTCGGTTATCAACTCTTTCAAGTTGAATTAATCCACTGGAATTAATGAAAATTGAGTTATTATTTTATATAAATACCAATATATCTCTTTTTATTAAATTATTTTAATAGGAATGAAGGTGAAAAATTTTCCTTATACATTTCAATTTGCTAATTCACAATAACTACGACTGACAATCGCCGGCGAATAGAGTCACTCAGAGGCCACGTGACTGGTACTACACTACTTACAGTAGATGAGGAAGCAACGGCAGAAGCATTACCAGTATGGTGAGTTAGGGGACGCAATTAAGTGATGTGTACGATACGTTATAAGAAATGATCAACTTCGAGAGAGCAACCAGAAAGTTCATATCCATTACCCCGTTACGCTTCTCTAGTTTAGAGGTAAATGGACGGCGGCAAAAATGGTTGGAATTTCCGGAACATCATCAGCAGTACATAGAATGTGATCCGGCCTAGACGAATGAATTAGAATATGTTTTTAGACATCTGTATTGTCTAGATCAGATAATTTACTAAAATTTTAAACACTTTGGATATAGATTTTTTAGAATATAGCGATGGGTTGACGTAAAGACACTAAAATCACTTTATTTGATTGACTCGCTTCGAATTCCAACAGGGTAAAAGAAGATTTACAGCACGGGAATATTTAAATGTTATCTGGACAACAGATGAATTGTCAAATTCATATGTCATGTGCCCAACTTGACTTAAACGGAAACTCTCTTCGTTTACAATTTAGAGGACGGTATACAAATATAATATATAAATTATTTTTTTTTTTTAAAATGTATGAAATATTGACCAAGTTAACACCTCCGCTATAACGAATAAGCATTACATTATACTAAGATACTTTAAAAAATAATCCCAGAAAACTATGACCCCCAATATATAAGTTTTTGATCCCTACTCATATTCTCTTATTAGTAACTTTTATAATATATTATCTCCACTCACATGGTAATGAGTTTATTTAAAAACTGGAATATCTCGTTGTAGTTCACAAAGGCACTGGAACATATAACCTTTTTTAACCAATTATAACTATAATTAAAGCTTTGTAATATATAATCGCAAACTGACTTTCGTCCTCATTATCAATTTGCGAATCATAATATATTACAAATATTATTAATTAATTAATTGTATCAATAAATTATCAAAGATCATTTAAACTGTACGCAAAGTGAATTAATTTTGGTTTGATTAATTATATTATATATTATGTGCTTATATAATTATAATTCAGAATAAATAAAACTATCATAATATGGACGCGCGCACATCTGATTCCAACATAACTAACACATCATACACCTCAATTTTTTCATATCAATTACACATATTATCCACACAACACACACCACATTCAATTCCTCATTCAGATATACCTCAACACACATATATATATATATATATATAGAAAAATTTATTATATACAATTGTAACAGTTATATATTAATATACTTCTAATATTATATATATATATATTATATGGATAGTGTATGTGTGTGTTGAGTGTTGTGTGTGTGTGGTGTTGTGTGTGGTAGTGTGTGTGGTTGTGTGTTGTGTGTGCTGTAGGTCGTGTCGTATTGTGTGTCGTGTGGTGTGTGTGTAGGTGTGTGAGTAGTTGTGTGTATGAGTAGAGTAAGGTAGAGTGTATGTGTAATGTGAGCTGTGGTTTGTGTGTCTCATCTCTCTCTTTTGGTATACTTGCCAAATATTACAGGATGTATAATTTCTTCTAGCAGCAAGAATGAAAAATGAAGGAACTGTAACTGGCGACGATGTTGGACAATTTACTGATTGTATCAAAAAATTAGGATTATATATTTGAAACCGCCCTTAATTTACTGTCTAGATATCATTAATTTTATTATTATATTATTATTATTGATTATATATTAGTATTAAATTATATATTTTATTAAATTACTGTATTAATATATTATATTGATTATTAATTATTATATTATTATATTAAAATTATTATATTTATCTCATTAAGTCACACACAGTGAGAAGCTTGAACATCAACGAAAAATTCAAAAACACATTTGTAACGCTATTAAACAAATGCTACTCCATGACGAATCCATTCCCATTAGACAAAAAGAAAACCAGGAATTGGATTAAATAAAAAGAGTTCAAAACCCATGGTTAACACCAGCTCTGCTAAACTGCATAGTCCAAAGAAAAAACACAAACTATTACCCATGAAACTCAAAAAACGATTCCAAAAATTATAAACATTCCAAAGGTGCTAAGTAAAACATATATAAACATTTTGATAAAATCTATGTCATCCTTAAAAACGTTGGACACTCAATACAAAAACAAATAACACCTCACTAACTCAAAAACCATGTGTTACTATATGTTCCACGGAATTCAGATTGACTTGTACAGTCTCGTTTTATTATTGGTATGTTTATCTTTAACCTCTGTTTGGATATGGATCCATCCAACAGAAAGACATAGAAGACACTGAAAGTTCATAAAAATTAATTTAACCATTTGAATCACCAAGGTTGTTTGACAAAAATAAATAACAAAATCCCGCGATAAGCATATCTCTTATATGTAGCACGACTAATATATCTTGATTTATATGTTCTATTAGTATAACGCTAAGATCTAACAATGGAAATTAGCCAGACGACTAAATGAAATATTTATGTAGGAAACGTCGGTGAGTCACATTATTGTAGAGTATAAATATCGCACACTCTTATTAGTTACAAAAATAACTATCATAATGGAACTTTTCTCTAGTATAAAAATCTCTGTTATGGTGCTCTAATTATATTTCTTTTGTAGTGTAAAAGTTTGTTTTTTGCTTTGTTAGAGTCACAGAATACATTGAGATAAGTATGGTGTATATAGCATGCCTTGGATTATGAACCTCTAAGATAAGCTATTATAAATAAAAATTTAGAGTTTGTTTTAGTAGAGTTTTCCATAACTGACGATGTAACACGGCACGGCTCACTGTGTGTCTAGTGACAACTATGCGATAATTTCGCGTTAAACCTTTTAAAATTAGTTACTAAGATAAAGTGACTCTGTATTTGACTTATTGTTCGAGAGTATGATGTCATTAATTCCAACGAGACGCGCAACACGTGGAGCTGTCGTTTCTAATAATATTAAATTATACATTAAACATAGAAGAATACAATAATAACTATTCCACCAAGAAAATATATGAAAATATATAAGAATCAATAAGTTAATTAATTAATATATAAATAATAATATTAAGCTAATAAAAAAAAATATAATTTATAGAGAAAGATAATGAGGTTCTAAAGGTTTAAATATACAAGGTCTAATCACCACCATATATAATTCATTTAAGTGTTCCATTTTCACAAAGTGTGCATCATGTTAGATATTATAACTGATATATGGAAAGAAAAAAGTATCATCGATAATTTTTCGATATACCAAAATGAGATGCACAACCACAGGCTCATACACATGACACATACATCTAACGCACCTACACACTCTCACAACCTAACACACACCACACCACCAAACACACACACACCACACAACACACACACACACACCACACCACACAACACACGCACACTCACACCCACTAAATTATATAAAGTATAAAATTATTAAAAATAAATATATAATTATAATAAATATAATATTATATTATAATATGATGTGATGTGGTGATGTGTTGTGTAATGTATGTGTATAGTATGTAAAATGTGTGCGCGGCACCATAATGCTTTTTGTATATTAAGTATTATCATAATTAGATCATACCTAAAATTCACACTTTTGCAGTACAGTTTACAAGATATGATCATTGATACTTGATACAAATGATTCGCAATATAATGAAGCGAAAGTCAGTTTCATATAATTAGCAATGGACTTTTATTATCAGTATGAAAAAGAGTTAAAGTGTTTCAGGCCTTTGTGAACTCACAAAGCGTTATACCAGTTTTTAAAATACCAGGATGAGATATATAAAGAACTTCATAAGATTGGAGATCAACTTCGGTAAGTCTCAGGAGTTTCAGAATGGTAACTGCAATGACTAATATCGTATTAAGCGCAGGTTAACTTGGCTATTCATACAATTTAAAAAAAAAAATAAGTACGTAGTAATTGCATCCAATCAACATTATTTTGAGCATTTGATCAAAAGCTTGTGTATATTCGTTTGTCTGTTCTATACAAACCTTACGTGTGTGTGTGTGCGTGTGCGTGTGTAGGTGTGTGTTTGTGTGTGTGGGTGTTAGTACACGTAGATGTGCGTGTGTGTGTGTGTGTGTGTGTGTGCGTGCTTAATTAACCGCCCAAACCTGCGGTTAGTGCGTTTCACTCGTCCCGATTAGAAAATATTAACCTGTCTTGGATTTATTATATTAT
Source organism: Trachelipus rathkii (assembly GCA_015478945.1). Classification (NCBI taxonomy): domain Eukaryota; kingdom Metazoa; phylum Arthropoda; class Malacostraca; order Isopoda; family Trachelipodidae; genus Trachelipus; species Trachelipus rathkii. Next base: position 5,508 of record JABUQX010101883.1, read on the forward strand.
ATGTGATCGCATTTTGACAAAAAGAAAATATGAAAAAATTTACATGAAAGAAATAAAAGGGAGATGAGTGACAAGAGGTAAACACTAGAACATGTTATTCATGATCTTAGAAGAAAACAAAAAATTTAGAATCCGAGAAAAAAACAGTTTAAACAAATGTTAAAAATAAAATAAAATAACAAATAAAAAAAATTCATTATAATTAAAGACTAATAGCTTTTATTTCTGATTTGACTCTGAAATATTCTTAAATAAAATCAAATATTGCCAAATAATAATATATCGAAGAAAAAAAATAATAAAAATTAAGAATTAAAATGAAAAAGATAGAAAACTAAGAGGAATTAAAAAGAATGTGATAAATGAAAAGATTAAAGAAAGATATAAAAAAGGAGAGAGAACATAGATGAGATAATAAAGAAATATTAATATTATATACTATAAATAATAATAATCAGAATAATAATAATAGTGGAAATAAAAATTAATAAATAATAATTGATTTAAATAAAAATTATAAATATAAATAAAATAAAGTAACAGTATTATATTACAATGAAAGGACTTATTTTAAAGAATCAAAATATACCTAACTAAATTAATAAATCTAGTAAGTAATCGATAAATAGATATACTTATACAATCTCAGAATATATACAAATACGTTTCAGAGAGAAAGATGAGAGAGATCGAGGAGAATTAAACAGAGATAGTAGAGGAGAGAGTTGAAGATGTGACTGATGAAGAAGCAAGCCAAAATATAAAACAAAAAAATGAGAAAGATAGACTGAAGAAATAAATGAGGTGATCACGAATCGAAAGTAGGGAATAACAACAGAGAGAGAGCTCTCAATAAATTAACAACAATAGATAATTATGTGTATTGATTCTCCCACAAATTGCATACCATCACTGAGAATTAAGGACTGTCAAAGCATGTTATATTAGATAAATCTAGCCATTAATCTGAAAGAGAAACTAATGAATCGTAGAGAAAGATACGTATGTGTCGCTTGAAAACATGAAACTTGCATAAGATATATAGAAATATTAATAAAGATAATGTAAGGGTCAGGTTATAGGTTAGATGAATCATAGACCTAAAATATATAGATAAGAAATCTATAAAGTTCGATGTCAAGGATTTCTCAACGATATAACGAACTCATGGGAGATAGATGATATGAAATATGTAAAATAAAATAAGTATACGTTAGAAGACAGAGTATGAAATCATCTAATAAAATAAGTAAATAATAATAGATATTAATTAATAATATCATAAATATAACAGTAAAAACAAATAATAATATATAATTAAATATATATACCTATATATAATAAATTAATATTAATATAGTATAAAAATATATAATAATAATAAATTATGAATAATATATATATATTATAATTATATATAATTATAATATATATATATAATATATATACGTATAAATATAATATATAATTAATATATAAAATAAAAAATAAATCAATTATTAATAATATTATAATATAATATATAATATATAATAAACAATATATATATATAAAATATATATATAAATATAAAATAAATAAAAAATATATATAATATATTATTATAAATATATATATATAATATATATATACAATAGATAATTAACTAGTATATGAAATTGATGGGATATGTATAGATTAAGATTAGAATATAAGTAATAGACTATATTTATAGGTAGTTAAACAGTTAAAAGATATAAAATAAAATATTATGGTGTATGAGATTACATTAGGTTTTGTAGGTTAGGATAAGTCAAAGCTACATGTTATCTGTGATATGCCAGACTCCAATTCGTATATGACCATTCTCGAAGACAGGACATCCAGACCAGTAGATTCCGGATCGCCAAATCAGCCTGCGATGAGATAGATAGACACAAGAAACCTACAGATCCTTATAGCGAATACCTGATAACGAACCCATATCCGCTTTAACAAATATATAAATAGATAATGTAGTGGTAACACAGGATAGAGAAATTAAGATAGATAGCATATAATAAACCAAGTAAATTAATATAAGATTAGGTAAAATGTACATAATAATACATAAATATATTAATAATAAATAAAAATAGGAAAATGGCATTTTAAGGACTGGATAATATATAGATAAATATAATTAATAAAATATATAATATATATTGAAATGTAACATTATAAATATATAATAAATAGATATAGTAAATATGAATAAAAAAGATATAAGATAGAATAAGTTAATAAGTATATAAGATATATAAGTATATAGATTATGTAATATCACAAACGATAGATAGATTAGATAGAATATACTTAGATAGATAGTATAGATATAAGATAGATAGTAATAGATTAGTATAGACTATAGATCTAGAATTAGATAGAAATAAGATTTAGCTTGTTAATTACTTTCGTAACAACATAGTACTAGATTATAAAGTAAAATAAATTTTATGATAATAAAACAAAACAGATCATATATATCGAATAATAATAATCCATATTTATATTATATATATACCTAGTGATATAGGGATCATAGTTCATATACCTATGGCTGATAGTATTAGATGAGAAGATATAGATATTGAGATGAGATGAAGATGAGGAGAGAGAGAAGAGAAGAGAGTTGAGATAATGAGCAGAGATGAAGAAGAAGACAAAGATGAAGATGAAGATTAGGAAACGATATTAGGCAAAGTAAACTAAAATTTTATCTAAACGTATTGATTTGTAATAAAAGCTAATCATATAACGCCTCACAACTTACTCCATATGTCTTCATAAATATCTCTTTGATGAATATATGATTTGTTGTTGCCATTCTTTATGGTAAGTGATTTAAAAAAAATTTTCTAACAAATATTTATTTTCGTATAGGTTGTTTCTTTACATTTTAAAAGTTTTACTTTAAATCTCTGAACATCAGGGTTGTTAATTTTATAAAAAGAGGATTTAATTAAATATTATATGGAAGTAATTCGACAGGAATCATTATTATTATAATAACCAGCACCTCGTGCGTTCCAGTAGCAGCGTATTCTGAACACCAACATCCTAATGTTACTATAACCAAACCATATCCTCCATCTAATGGTTTGTGTAACTAGTATTTATTTTATTATTTCCTTAATTTTTTTAGATAGGATAAAATTAAAAGTATACGATTTAAATTCTATGAATACTTATCTATACATAACGACTCGCCCCAATGATTTAATGATTTCCTCCAATGAAAATTAATATACCTTTACCTATCACGATCATTTTTAGGATATTTCGCAGTTTTCCTCAATGTTCACACAAACTACATAACATGATTGATGTGCTAGACACTTTAAACATCCCATATGTACCACCCTTATTTTGCATTTTGTGCCGCGATTGAAAAATAGATGATTTTATAAAATTTAATTGACGTAGGTTTCGAATTTCTGTTGGAGCGCTTTCCTATACCTCAACTTGCGGTTGCAAATCAAGAAAACGCTTTGTTTATTTCGAAAATATCTGGAGAGAACAATATTTTAGGTGTAATATTAGCAATCTGTAAATAATCAGACTCTCCATTCCTATATTTTAACTTTTTCGTTTGTCGGTAATACGATATGCAGAAATAGTGAGGTGATTATATATGTTTTCGCGGAATGGTCAGAATGTCTTTGATTTTTTAAATCGTTATTAAATTACTGATGATTAAATTTTATCTTCTCTTTCTATCTTCCCCTTGTTTCTCCTCTCTTTCTCTCTCTCTTTCTCTGTTCTCTTTCTTCTCTCATACTCTCTCTTCTGTTCTGCTCATTTCTATCTATCTATTTCTTAGTTCCTATCTTATTCCCTTATATGATAACTCACTCCATATCTAAGCCTAATATTCTTATCTTAACTATCTATACTATTTCAATTCTATTCTATCCTTAATTCCTGTCCTCTATTCATACTATATTAATTGTATATAACTTTATGTATATATATTCATTCTATTATATAATTTATTTATGATAAAAATATTATAACCAAATTTTTTATTTTTCAATATTTATCGTACTTTACCAATTTGTAATAACGTAATTTAATCATTGTCTCCTAGAAGCAAATCTTTATGTTATATATATATATTATAAAGTTATTAATATTATTTCTTATATTATTTAGATTCTGGCAATCTTTATATGCAAGACATATATTATATAATTGTGTCTTTCTGTTGTTATCCCTCCTGACCTGTCCAAGGTAAAGAATAAGCGTGAATTTTTTTTTTTTTTTACAATCTATTAATCAAATAAAGTTATTGGGAAAGCTCTCTTTGGGCTTTCAATATGCTCCCGTTTCTTGTTATTTCATTTATTTTTTTACCCTAAACACTTATGCCAACTTTTCTAAAGTATAGTTTCATTTACTTCGGTTAGGTGAATATTAATATATTTTTTCATTAGTATAAAAGATTAAGAGTAAAAGGTATAACCCTGTTAGCAGAGAATTAGTCGATTTAATATGATCTCATTATAACCGAATTATTACAATAAGCCAAGTTATGCTTAGTGAGTGTGGTAATTAAGGCTTAGACCGCAAGAGTTGGAATAGCTTCTTTGTATATATTTTAGAGAGGAGGTGCCCATTACATTAATTACTTAAGTTTAATCACCTATATTTGGAATTTTTTATTTCAATTTATATTGAAATGTGTATCCGAGAATTCATTATTCACTCACACGATATTTAGTAAACGAAACATTAAAATCGCACGAAGGATTATTTATATCTTTTATAGTTAAAAGAATTTCATTTTACAAGTATTAATTCCTACTATGACTCCATATATATCATTTTTTATATTTCATAGAAAAAGAGTATTATTATTCTTAATTTAATATTATTAGTTACTGTATATTATCAGTTGGAATTTTTTTTTTTTATCACTTATTAATTAATCTCTAATAATAAATAATCTTTATCTTCCTCATTACCTTCAGTTTTGTAACTTAACATACAATTAAAACTTTAATTAATTATGTCATCCTAACTAAATAATATATAATATTATTAAACCATAACAACTTGCTGTGATTAGGAACGATCTATATTAGTGAATAATTATCCATATATAATTGTGTCGATAGGGCGAGTTGAATTTTAGTGCAGAATGCAATCTACTACTTACTTCATCAAATTGTACCCGAACCGAACGCCCCTCTTATGATTATTTTTTAGATTTTAAAGAAGTAACTAATTAAAGTCCATATAATATCCTGTTATATTATATATATTAACCATCCTCATACCTTCAAAATCTTATCTAAATCTATCTACTCTTTATTCTTATGCTCATATTATTATTTCTATTCTCTTTAATATAAATAAATATTTACGAAAGTCTCTTGTTTATTTTAATTTTTATATTCTATATATGAATTATTTAAGTTAGCTACACCATAAATAATGTACTCTTGAATGAGCAACTTACAGGCTAATTAATACTCAAATAGTTATATATAATTCATTATTTAATGTAATCACTATAAATTAAGCTGTATATTAATATAATAATGTTTAGTATAAATATCACATATAAAAATTGTTATAGACATTTATATTAAACTTCCATTTATATTTTAATGTTTATCACTTGTTAGTTAATATACTACATAACAATAATAAATATAGTCTTATATGATAATATTAATCACCAAATAGAATAACTCTGTTATTCCTGGTACTTACAATTATATATATATAAATTTACTAAAAATAATCAATTTAAATAATATATTAATATTCAATTATTTTTTGTTTATTTAATTATGTAAGCTTGATAAGTAATAAAGTAATTAATTAGATACTGAATGTTAAATTAGAAATATGATAAGATAAAGTAATTAATAATAGATAAAAATTTATAATAAATTAATTAAGTATATAATAAAAGCCGTGGGTTAATTATCGAAACATAAATTAAGAATCCAGAAAATATTATTTTCGATATAGAACTATGGACTTTAGATAGTCGATGATTAATCGTAAGGGTGAAGTAGTATAGACTTATGGATTGTACGATTTCAGTGAAAAGTATCGCATCTCTAGAGAAGTATGCTATTTACAGTGATCCTCACGGATTTAGATAGAATAGATATGCATAAGTATGATCAGAGCAGATAACCAATCCGCCGGGATTATTGTTTTATTATAGTTATTAATTATAATCTTTCAAATTTATATGCCTCAGAAAACTTTTAATACGTATTTTGAAAAACATAATATTGTAAAAGATAAAAATAGATAATAAAGAAATTAAAGCACCCTACTATACAAAGCACATCAACCCCTGAAGGGATTCCCAAATCGGTCATACTATTGAGGTGAACCCTAAATTTCCGACCTGGACCGTAACCTAGGAGGTGACCCCCGTTACGAAGGATCAGAAATTAGTAAATGAGTTACTTAGCTCCGAGATAAAGAGAAGAGATAAATCCATTCTATATTAAATAAACTAGAACATTAAATATAGTAATAAGTAATATAGAAAATAGAATAGATATAGATTAGCAGATAGATAGATAGATAATAGATAGATAGACATTATAAATAATAAGTATAGATATAAAGTATAGATAATAGATAAATTATAGATTAGATAGATTAATAGATTAGATAGAGATAGATAATAATTATAGTAATAATTAATAAGTAAATAATTTATAAGTCCATTGAGTATTTAGTGTGGTATAATAAATAGCGGTAATTGAATTAGTAATAATAATTAATATATTTATAGATTTATATAGTAGATAGTTATAAAATTAAGAGATTATAAGATAGATATTATAGATAGATAGATAAATAGATATAGTAATTAGATTATAGATTAAGATAGTACAAATATTAAAATATTATAGATATGATAGTGAAATAATATTTAATATAGTTAATGTATATTATATAATTATGATATATATGAATATTATAATTTAAATAGATTAATAGTTATATAGATATATAAGATAGTAACAAACTTTGAATATAGATAAGATAAAATTAAATATTATAAATTTTGTTAAATATATTGTTAAATAAGAGGCGCAGTTTGTGACTATTTGCTCAAGTGTTACACTCGTCTATTCAAATATTTATTATTTGTAGGTATGTATTTTGTTTATATATAAATACATTTTATTATAATCAAAATTAAATTATAAGATTAGTAATTTAATTTGGTATTTATTATAAAATAATATAATTTTAAATATAATATAATTAATATATTATAAACTAATTAATAATAATTCTATAATTATTTATTAATAATATATTAATTATTATATAAATAAATTGTAATATCGCAAGAATAAATAAATTAATAAAATAATATACAGCAGATTACGTTCTACATATTATTATTAATATATTATTATTATTTATTATTATATTATTATTATTTTATTATTATTATTTATTATTATTATATTATTATTATTATTACTTATTATTATTATTATTATTATTATCCATTTATTATTATTATTTATTTTATTATTAATTATTATTATTATTATTTATTATTATTATTTTTATTTTTTTTATTTTTTTTATTATTATTATATTTTTATTATTATTATTATATATATATATATATATATATATATATATATGTATTTTTATGTATTTTCAATTATCTATTATTATTATTATTATTATTATTATTATTATTATTATTATTATTATTATTATTATTATTATTATTATTATTATTTTATTATTATTATTATATTTTCTATTTTTATTATTAGGATTATTATTATTATTATTTTTTTTTTTTTGGTGTTGTAATGTGGTTCGGTCGTCGTATTCTGAATGTGAGATTCATTACGTTGCAGCTGGAGTTTATTGTTTATTTTTGTGTTGTTTATTTTTGCTGTTATTGAAATTTTGATAGTTTTTATTTTTTGTACATCCTAATTATGATGTAGCTGGCACAATTGTAATTATTATTTGTTCGTCTCTTTGCTACTGGTTAAATATTATTGCTTTATTTATTAATAATATTAACGGTTCTGTTATGCAACGATTAATCACTAATTTTGTTTGTTGGCGTTATTGTAATTATTGTGTTTTTCCCCTTTTATCGGCATCAACAGCTGTAGAATTTGAGATAATATCTCCCGAGGATGAGTGATACAAACACGTGCAATTTCACACAGAGGCACACGCACACATACACACACTCAACGTACACACCTTACAACACACGCCACCACACACACACACACACACACACAACACACACACACACACACACACACACACACACATATATACTATATATATATAATATATATATCATATAATATATATATATATATAATATAATATTATATATATAAATATATATACTTATTTAATATAAATATATATATATATATATATATATATATATAATATATATTATATATATATATATATATATAAATATAATAATATATATAATATAATATATAATATATGATATATATATAGTAATATATATATATATATATATATATATATTATATTATATATATATATATATAATTATATATTATATATATAATATATATATATATATATATATATATATTTTATATTTAATATAATAAGGAGTCTCGGTATATAGTGTGGCGTATATACAGTGTAGGTATATTATATACCCAGTTCCTGCTTAGTATGCTGCAATGTGGTGGTGGTGTTTCATAATTATCTCTACAGACTTCATACGGAGCTCTCAGTTTGACCCGAAAAAGCAGCTTCTGATGGAGTCCTCGTTAGAAAAGCGGAGTGTTATCAGTGGCCTCCTTGTCGATCCAGCAGTAATAGATCTTTTAATTTCTTGTTCATAATTATGTCCCGAGGACCAAGGAGCTGCGACCTGCTTCCCGAGACGAGAAACGGAGCCCCCTCACACCCGTCCAACACCAATTTGAGACCTAATTAATATATTATATTTTTCGCTCTTTTTTTTTCATTTGTGGTTTTGAAGTACGCCTACAAAAGATTGGGCCGAAAGAAGATGAGGGTTTATATAATTCATTTTTTGTGCCCCAGGCCTCCTACCATTTCGGATTTTCCCAAAATCAATAATCTCAATGTGTAAATGTTATTAAAACATTTGCTTGGTTAAGAATCGCATCGGAATAGCCTAGTTTATTGATATTAATACTAAATTATATATTATAAATCTTACTATTATTCAATGTAGGGTATTCTTGATGCTTCTTAACTTGAAATTACTAATTAGTACTACATACTACTATACTAATTATTTATAACTATAATCTATATATATATATAGGTATACAACCTTTTAAATACACTAATTATATTATTAAACTTATAAGATATACGAATAACTTTTCACTTCAATATTATATCTGCCTTTACATCCGTCAATACAGTATAGCTTTACTGCGAGTTCATTCTTAGATTAATAGTCATATATAGACCATACAATGTTCACCACTATGGCTTATAGGTTATAATTAAATTCATTATAGATATACTTTATATAGGTGATTACCATAAACTGAGTAGTGCTGGTAGTATATATATGATAGTTATACTATATAATTACTATCTCATTATTCATATGATATTAATGAACTATAGCTTATAATATATAGCACTACTTATATATTATCACACTATTATTTGATTAATGGGCCCTACACTGGTCGGGGGAAATAACTTATAATATGAGTCAAAAGATTATATACTTTAAGTACAGGAGGTGTAATTAGGAGAACCTATTCTCAACCCCTCACACCTAAATATAGATCAGATGAAATTTTGTAATCAAGTCGACGATGTGTTAGCATTGAATTTATTATTATTTATTTTATTTAATTTTCTATTTACTTTTTTTATTATTTTATTTTTTTTTTTTTTTTTTATTATGGCTATAGTTTATTTTTATTATGTATTCCAGAATGTTAAAGTTATATTAGTTAAAAATATTAAATAAAATAACTTAAATATCAACTTGTCAAAAGTTTCTTTAATGCGCAAGCCTTAATTGATGAGCGATTATAAATAAAAGTAATTCTGAATGTATCCAGTGTTTGGGTGTACGGTTGCCAATTCTTATTCTTTTTCGAGTTGATTAAATCGTTAACAAATTTGTTTCTATATATTAAAAATTTTATAAAATCTTATTTATAAGTGTTATTCTCATTATTATTTTATACTTGCAATTAAAAATTTAAAATATTGTATCCTTGATTAAAATAAAAATGTCTGTTTTATTTATATTGGGTTTTTGAAATTCAGAAAAAGAGGAAATATGCCTACTAATATTAAACCCTTGATACCTACTGGTTATATTATATATATATATATATAGGACTTTGTATATATATGTATAATTTTATTAAGTTAATGAGAATTAATCTGTTTATCTCTAAAGTTTATTTATGATTTATTTTTATGTGTATTATATTATTATTTTTTACAATATTATAATATTTATACTAGCTAATATAAGGATATTTAATGATATCACTAACATGATATTACAATTAATAATGAATATATATAAAAGTATCTTATAATAAAGTGTGATGTGCGTTTTCATTACATTATACGCTCGCGTAGGTTTTATATAATATTATTACGATATAACAATTTCTACCAGTTTTAATTTTTTTATTTATATTATTTTATATATTATAATTTTAATTAATATACTAAATAATTATAATTCTTAATAATATGTAGTTATTAAATAACACGACATAATATAAAGATGTAGACTATTAAGGTGATATGTTTACGGTGTATATCTATTATCTTCGAGTGCCTTCCTATAGAATATACTGTAGGATAATATATACTCGACATATAGTGGATAGGTTGACTTTAATATTCTCTCTACTATCACCCCTTACCGGTAGGGAGTATGAAGTCTCCTCAGTAGTAAATACTCATACACTACTAGTACATTACTACTGTATTTAGTATTTATAATTATGGTATATGTATAGTTTATTATATATGTATTCGATCATAGGTTATATGATAGTTTAATATATATGATATATAGTATTATTCCTATACCTAGTGACCCTATAACCCTCTATACTATTTCATATACTTAGTTGATAATATGCGTATCATAGTAGTAGGTATAAGAACGTCCCCCCCTCTGTCCCCCCGTACGGCTCGAGCCCCCAATTTTATTTTTTATTTTTTTATTATATTATTATTATTTTTAACAATATATATTATATAAATAAATAATATATATATATAAAAATTTTTTACTATATTTATAATAAATAATATATATTATATATATATATATATTAATTATTAGTATAATTATATATATATAATAGCAATGCCCTATATATATATATCTTATATATATTATATATCTTACCTTACCATAACACTTTATTAACTTGTTTAAAGCTGCCCCAAAGACTGGTGTCGGTAAGTGCGTTGTCATGCATCGGAAAGAAAAGCACGATAGAAGAAATTATAAAAATAGTCGAAAGGATTAAGCCCTATGTCTCATTTACTCGCCTCCCTTCTGGTGACCATTATATTGAGTTGATACTCCGTCACCGACAGAAATAAATCCCATTCTATAGCTTCATAGGGACGCGACGGACCTCACTATTGGTAAATCGTCAATGTAAGGGTTCATCCCCGCTGCCCAGTGGCACAACATGCCCAATTTAATCAATGCCAACCCTGCTCCTATTATGCACCTTTATTGCTCGCCTCTGCCAAACTCACATTTCTCTCCTTCAAGCACATTCTTTCACCGACTCAATCACTTTCTCTTCGGTCTCCCCAGTCGGTCGGTTCTCAACACACTTGCCACTATACATCCACAAAGGATCTTTCATCCTTTTCCACAATTGACCATACCTAGTTCAATATACTTCATTTTTCTCTCATTACGCTTTCATACTCACAAATATACACAACTCTTCTATAGTCATTCCTCATTATCAATCTTCTACATTTCCTTTATGACTTGCGCACCAAAGATTGTCCATCTAATACACAGGTATACTTTAAATATTCTTATTACTCTATTCCAGACACATGCTTCGTACTATACACAATAAAAAAAGTACAAACAATATCCCTCTGAAGACCCATTAGCGCATTCAAGATAGTTCCTTTTCTTTTACATTCTACCTATTCTCTTCGATTAATTTGCTTTTATGCCCACTCTTTCTGCCTATTACTCATAACTTTCTTCACGTCTCTTTCTACTATCTATCCTTTCTTTTTCTATTCCAACATCTTACTCTCTTTTTTATTATTTTCTTTATTATTATCTCATTTTGGTTGGGATCATAATTAATACTTTTGTTTTCTCCATATATTATAGTCTTTTTGTTCTTCTCTACCAATCTAACATATAGGCTCTACACTGATGGTATTCTGCTCACTCACAACCTATAACCCTCATACTCTTTCTATCGTTACTTTCATATTCCTCTTTTGATCACACCTCCATGACCTGACAACTCAGTCTACTCAATCCTCTCAATCTTCTCTCTTACAGATTCTCCACAGCAGCATCCAAAAGTAATCCTGTCTATAATAGTAAAGACACAACCTATCCACTTCATCTCCATGTTCTCGTTCATATCTAACATTGATTTCTCTGCCATCCCCACCTCGCTCTCCCTCGCTCACCCATTCTGAATTTATTTCATAGACCCAATCGCCATAACTCAAATTGAATAACCAAGGGAGACATCGAACACAACCCTTGAATCTTCATTCTTCCGCTATTAATCTAAACCAATCACCATTGACACTCCATTTATTCTTTACACACGCTTCACTATCGTATACATACTTTGATTCCATTCAGAAGGACTGGCAACACAAATTTTTATATTCTTTAACTTCCTGCTCATAAAAATTCCCTATTAACTCTATCATACGTCTCTGGTTGCAATAATTTCATAAAAACTACTATGAACAATTGTATTCTTTCTTCTCCCTTCATTTTATCTCAATCAAATATGTTTCGTAATGTAAAGATTCTTTCACATCATCTTTCTTAACCACTTCCTAAAAGACACCCTTGTTTCTTCAAACACTATAAATCGTTCTTCTCAGGATATAGTGTTCACAGACAGCACTTCTTTCGGACCAAATACCAGCATAATATTGACCTTCCATTACATACACGAACTCAAACTCTAATTATTCCACCTATAATAATCTACAGTTCCTTTTTCTCTTCGCTACCACTTATGTAAGGGAGTATATTACCGCTCTCCTCCAATCCCTTTGGGAACATACCCTCCATAAACGCTTTTATTACACAAAATCCTTACCATAGATCCAATCGTCCAATCACCATTCATCACCCCCTCCTGAAAATTCATTTCGGTGTGAGTTCTTGATCATTCACAAAGTGTATTAATATTCATCTCGTTAATAATCTCCTTGCAGAATTTTTAGCCCAATCTGTCTCAAACATTGTCTATATACCATAATCCAATCAAAATATAACATAAAAATATAAAAACTCATCACCCAAAAATACACATCATTTCTGCTCTAAATATACCATCACTAGCCACACACGACGATAAAGATCATCTATTATACATTTACTGTTACATATATGTGAGTCGTAGAGATTTTCGAAGGTTCTTTCCACCACTTCCCTCACATCTCTCACTCACGCTCTCACCCGATCCTAGTTCATTATTCTAGCAGGTTCCCTTTATTTTCATTTTTAACTCCTTTCGCGCTTCCTCTCAGAAGAGCTTCCTATTCCCTGATAAGTTCCACCTAATTCTATATCCATCCTTCCATAAACTGGGTTTCTATTACCCTTCCTATGGTATTTCTCCTATCGATAATTGACCTTTATAGGTATATTTCTTTTATCCCTTCTACTCCTATATTAAATATTTTCCCAAATAGCCATCTTCTTTGTGAAAACATCATACTAATATTATATATTAATTAATATATAATATATGATATATATATTACCCATAAATACTAATAATATCATATATATATATATTTATTAATATATTATATATATAATATATTATAATATATATTATTAATATATATATATATATAATATATTAATATTATAAAATATAATATATTATTTAATATAATATATATTAAATATATAACAGTATATATTGAGCGTGTTGACTCGCCGACTTCTTCAATACAAGAGTTACAGGGACGCTGGTTTCAATCACTCCACGTCAGCCAAGTTGAGAGGCATTAGTTTTCAATGATAAGGGGCTTTTTTCCCCTGCATCTCTTACCTGGGTGTGACCAGAGATCTTCAGTTTTCTGGGCCCAGAAGCACTCTTGAGGTTAAGAAAGTATCCTCCTCTTTTTTAGATAACATATTTCTCGGCAACAAATGCGTCGCAGTTTCGACCCGCCTAGTTCTCCTTGAGGGCTTGAGAACACCTCAGTTACAGAGGACACTTTACTCTATTCCGGATTCCTCGACCGTACCCGTAGCATCCGTGCTGTACATTTTTTCTCTGGTGTGGGCCATTTGAAATAGTTCCCGGTAAAATTCGAGGCTCTCGATAATCCTTGGTTACCTCGGCGACCGATAGCTTAAATGGCCTGTAATTAAGTCTCTAGTGAGTAATTAATCCGTTGATAAAGTTGCCCCTCAGGCGGCGGGTGTTACCCTGGCGCTGACAATAAAGGGCTCCCGGAAAGCTACAACGCTACTAATTATAATATATATATATTATAATATTTATATATATATAATATTAATAATATTAATAATATATATATTAATATTAATAATATTAATATATTTATAATATATATATATAAATTTATAATATATTTTAATAATTATTATTATATATAATATATTATTATATATACGTATATAATAATATATAATATATAATTATTATATATATATAAATATATATTATATAAAATTATTATAATATATTTAAATGAGAAACCATACGACATATTATTACCGTACGATTATATACATGTTCTGTTATAGAATAGAGGGTGCTATATAATTCTTCATAAGTAATATATAATAAAATATATATTTAGGTATATATATGAGTCTGAAATCTGAATAAATAATATATAAATAGATATTATAACTAAATATATATTATATATATAATAATATCAATATAATATATAATATAAGTATTAATATATATATATAATAAGACTTTTTTTTTTTATCCCATATTAATTATATTAATATATAAATATTTAATATAAATTATTATATTATGTATTGAATTAAATTTTTCTCTATAAAATATTTATGAAGAAATGCTAACACAAATATTAAACATCATAAAGTTGAAACCTGCACAAATGTTTCGTAAAGCATAACCCATTTTTTTTAAAAGTGTGTTTATATCCCCTCCTCCTAAATAATATTATTTATAATATAACAATATATATATAATATATAGTAAATATACTTTATTGTGTAGTAGGTGTATATATTAGGTATATTTATTAATAATGGTGTGTAGGAACAGTTTGATGTTATCGAAGTCTTTAATTTTATTCTATGTTATCGAATAAAAATAGTAAAAATAATCCTATTTCAGATAAAAGTAAGTTGAAAGAATGAATGAAAGCATGAACAAAGCGAAGTTCGCATTAAAAGCAGTCTATAATATAGTCAATAATACGGAAAAAACATATTAAACAAAATAACATAAATAACAAAATTAATAAACAAAACATTCTCTCATATATATAAATTAATATTAGTATATATAATATATTAAAAACACAAGAAAGTTTAATTACATTATTTCATATAAAGTATATAATATAATATAAAAATATAAAAATATATATATAAAGAAATAGATATATTATTAAATATAATTATATATAATAATTATAATAATATATAAAATAATTATAATATATTTATATAATATATATTATATATATATATATTAGGTATATATATATATTATATAATATAATTAATGAATATATATTATATATATATATATATAATTAAATATATTAATATATTAATATATTATAAATGTAATCCTATTAATATTCAATATAAAATATAATATATTAATAATATATATAATAATATATATATAGTATTATATATGATTAATATATATATATAGAGTATAAAATATAAATCTTATATACATGATAAATATAATAGATATATATATATATATATATATATATATATATATATATATAATATATAATAAATTATATATATAAATATAATATATATATATATATATTATTAATAAATGTGAAATATATAAACAAATGCAATAGTTACGAAAATGAACACGAATCCACATTACACAACAGGATTCGTATGTACGTATTTAGTAAAAAGAAAGTAGTCATGAACTTATATTACACTTCTTTTACTCACGAATTTCCCTTTTACAATTGCGTGCTTTCGTATATTTGGTTTGCTTTAAGATAGTTTGAAACTGGCTGCTGTGTTCTACTCACTATTTAATAAATTTCTCTGGCTCCTCTCTCCATCTCCTCTTCTCTTCTCTCTTCTCTCTTCTTCATGCTATTTACCACAACAGTAGATTTGGAGTATACTATATATTTATTTAGTAATTTAAATATAATTATTTAGGCCTAAAATTATTACTTTTTATTTCTAAATGTGCGCCTATATTTACTGTTTGATAAAAACACTTATATATAATTATATTAATATATGGTAATATTGATAAATCTTATTTAATATCAGCAAAAATACATATAAAATATATTTATAAAATTTTACCACCTATCTCATCAGACTTTAGAGAAATGACACCTTCTCTCAAAAAGAGAAGAAGGTCAGGAAAATAAAACAAAAATGCACAGGGAACCCACCGAAGAAACCCAAGTACTACTTGCATTAATCCTCATTTGGTTGAAGCGCAGACGTAAAGACGTTGGTAAGGTTTTAATCAAGTCAGATGAAGATTAAACTCAGTAATGGAAAAAACTAGAAAAAGATTGGCAAGGAGTTCCTCAGATAACATAAAAGTGGACTTGTGGAATAGAAGTGTGGTAATAGACACCCACAACGAACGAGTTGGGAATTTCAAAAAGCTCAATAACGACTCAAATAAATATCAAATGCATGAGTGACGACAATGGCGGAACCCCTTGTCATTACAGGGTACGACGCAACTGGAAGATAAGAGAATGAACGAGCGGCCTCAAACTCTTCCCTGAGCATT
>JABUQX010101884.1:0-23143 GCA_015478945.1 Trachelipus rathkii
TTCTCCACAACTGGTTGCTAAGCGGCCCAAATAAACTGAGTTCCTGGTTAGACTCAGACTTTTTTTCTCTTCTCATTACTCCATATACAAGGGCCTCATTTCCGTCGCTGTATGAGTACTGCTTCTCATATTGGGGGGGGGACTATGGTCTCCACCTGGCTTTTAGACAGTAGTCGAGTCACAAAGCAAAAAGACTTGTAACGTTTCGTACTTTCCACTTCTCTTGACCCTCTTTCTTTGCGGCGCGTTGTGGTGCTTTTATCTCTTTTCTATATAGGTGACTGCAGCGGCAGGTGCTCGAGGGGAACTTGTCACTCGCGTACCATCACCTTACGACGCTCTCGTAACACTAGGGGTGCGCTGTGTCTGCGCATGAATTTGTGGATATTGTAAACTCGGGCTATTCGCGCTCTTCTTTCTCCCATGGCCACCTCGGTTCTGTGGAATTCTTTCCATCTTCTGTGTTCCTGCTGAATTTAATCTCCCTCACTTCAAAAGCCTGCGTCTGTGTCATCGCGTAATTTGCGTTAAGTGTGAACTTCTGAGCGTGCAACACCCCCTCCTTGAAGGCGGCTCTGCCCGTGGGTGGCAACTTGTAAATAATACTAGCTACTATATATATATATATATATATAATATAATATATATATATAATATATATATATATATAATATATATACAATATAAATATATCTATATATATGTTATATAATATATATAGTATAATATACTATCAAATATTATCTAATATATATATATAATATATATATATATATATATATACTCTGATTCGAAGTGTCTTCAGATAAGTTGGCTTCTTTACTATTAATATATAAAATTTAATGTTTGAATATTTAAAGTAGCAAGTGTACATAATAGAAGAATCCTTTGTTACCTCACATACTACACATGCACTGTTATTTCCACTTGTCCTGGAATCCATTTGAAATATATGTCTGGCATTCAATTCGGTAATTAACAAACCAATTTTTTATCAAATAATGAATTGATAAACTTTTTTTATTGTCATTGATAAAGAGAGAGAGAGAGAGAGATTATAAAAAATGCAACCTTATTGTTGGTTTTTATTTAAATGTACAAAACAACTCTATATTTCTCATAGTTATGTCATAAATACAGTAAGTTTTACATGATGACAGTTTTATCTGAGATAAAAGTTAATTATAGTTCAAGCACAATCCACGAAATCTACCTTTTTTAACATTTATACTTGTCATTACATTTTAGAGTTTGAAAGAGGTTGATTTTTCTTAAAACTTTTGTTGAAGTATTATTATAGTCTCCTTATTGCTTTTAAGACATGCCTTTTAAATTGTAATCAAAATAAACATTTTAATATTATTATTAGTTAGGAATAAGTATTTTAGACAAAGCCAAGTCTTAATTAATAGATTTCTCAACTTACCTATACAAGATAAGTCATTGAACATAAGAAAAAGAAATTATAGATATAATATTTAGCAAAATAATTTCGTTAGTTGATCATATTTTGGCAGTCTTGCACGTGCAGTATACAACATGTTTATACCAATGTATTTTCTTTTGTTAATGACATTGTAAGCTCCAGCTTCTAAAAAGTCTTTTGCAAAGGTATACTCCAACAATCTGTCTAATTCCCTGGATTCGTCAGTAATCAAGAATTATGCATTGATCTTTTAGAGGAATGCAAGAGTAAATCTATTCTTTACCGCTCAATATCTTTATTAAGATACAATAGAATTCCTTTATCTGATTCCCAATTCTATTTCCGAAATATTTTAAGGGTACTATGATGGGTTTACCTGCTTTACCTTTTATACATTTAACATTTAGTTTTCAATCTGACTATTACACAAAATATAATGCAAGATTTATTTGTGAATCTGTGAATTTGAATTCCTTCTCATGCATGGCTCCATGAGGGGATTATTTAGAAGAAATTTATTGAAGACTGAGATAATCGGTTTTGTTAACTAAAAATTTTATCCAAAGGTGTCTGATCATTTCACAAAGGAATATAAAGCTTCCTGAATCCTGAATTATTATTAAACAAACCTGGAGATTTGGATCAGAAACCTAAAGTATGCAATCAACTGCGTAGGACAATAAAATATTGTATTAGTCGAGGTTATTACATAAAATATTCATATATCATTTTAGAAAAAGAACTTTGAAGCTACCTTGAGGGACTGGGACTTCACATTCCGTTTCTACAGTCTCCGGTGTGTAGTTAGATCTAGTTTTGCTAATTGAAAGGACTAAGAAAACTACTTTTAATTAATTCTTTATTATTTAAATTATTCTTTATTATTTTCTTTTATATTACATGCTATATTATTATTTCATTATTAATTTTGTGTTTTAGTTAAACGATATTTTACATACACTTTGTAATGTAAAAAATTATTAAAACTAGGTGTTATTATTATTATTATTATTATTATTATTATTATTATTATTATTATTATTATTATTATTATTATTATTATTATTATTATCATTATTATTATTATTATTATTATTATCATTATTATTATTATTATTGTTATTATTATTATTATTATTATTATCTGTCGTAGAAAAACCATGCTCCACCTTTTACACATGCTGGTTGCGCTTGTAAAATCCAAATTAGACAACGGATTGCCAGACCTTCCAGTCCTACCTCCCGCCTTTCTTGACCAACATTCAGACTGAAGGTCTGAGAATTGCCGCGGGTGCATTCCGTTCCTCTTCCGAGGAAGCCTTGGAGGTGGCAGGCCGGGGTGATGCCCTTCCCTGCGGAAGAGCAAGCTTCAGTGCTTCGCTGTTCATCCCCTCTTCAAAAAGGTTCCTACCTCGTCTGCCTTGACACCTATACATTTATAATAGAGCGTGTCCGTCACAACCCTTCTTATTTGCCATTGCTGGGGTTGTTACTTCCACCTCGCTTTCGTTGGTCCTTCTCCAGCGAGCGGTCATGCAATTTGATTTTACCTCTACCCGTCACAGTGGGTCTCTCCGCCGCCTGCTCGTCTCTCCAGTGGGATCCAGTCTTTGAATGCAGCGGAGGCACCACCCCGGTGTGTTGAGGATTCTACTGTTGTATCACGCGGAGGTCCATTAGGACTCTATATCGGTTTACACGATGGTTCAAAAGACGAGGAAGGCAGGGTGGGAGCTTCAGCTGTGGTTTCGTGCGGACATCACTGTATCCCATACCGTTTTCGGCCCTATTTGTCTGTTTTTTCCAAGCTGAACTAATAGCAAGCTGTCCCAGGCGGTGAACAGGATCCATACCTTCGCCCGGTGGGCGGTAATTAAACCATTCTTTTCGGATTCTTCGGAGCGCTCTCCAGTCGTTGCATGACCGGTCAACCCGTAAACCGTTGGTCTGTGCCATTCAACAATCCCTCTGCTTGTTTACCAGCCGCAGGCACCACAACATTGAGTTGTGTTGGGTTCCCTCCCATGTGGTGTTCCTGAAACGAACGGCCGATGGGGAGGCCAAACGGGGGGCTGCACAAGGGGTGTCGAGTGCCCGTTATCTTCCTCCTGCTGTGCGTTTGGGCCATTTCCCTGCCAACATAGATTTCTCCATCTTCCTTTTGTCGTCGGGCTTTTCCCTTCTGGCTGGCCAGTCATATTGGCGGAGGGATGCTCGTGGCCCAAACTCGGAATGTCAAACCCGTTCTTGGCCGGTGGTCTTCATTAGTAGGAGCAGTCGCCTCCTGGAGGTGGTCCTGGCTCGATTGCGTCTTGGTCATACAAATCTCACCCATGTATTTCTTATGTCGCGGGGGGTTCCCCCGACCTGCCCATTTTGCTCCTCCAGTTGTCCTCTCACTGTCGTTCATCTCTTTGTGGATTGCGTTGCCATCTCGACCCTTCGAAGCAAGTTCTTTCCCGACGTGCTAACTATACCTCTTCAAGCATCCGCCTTCAGCACATCTATTATCCGAATCATTTCTCATTTTCGTCAGGATTCGTATTTTTGCCTTCCCGGCCCTTTGCGAACTGAACATCTGAATAAGATCTAACCATCTCAGCCTTGTTTCCGTTTTGAGTTAGGTTAGGGATTCCCCTGTCGTTAGTTGGTGCTAACACGGTCTAGCCGCATTCTTGTGTGCTGTGGAGATCCCTGTACCTCCACTCAAAAAAAAAAAAAAATTATCTGTCGTTAGTTCCCCAACACGGTATAGCTGCATTCTTGTGTTCTGTGGAGAATCCTGTACATCCACTCAAAAAAAATATTATTATTATTATTATTATTTTTATTATTATTATTATTATTATTAGTTTCATATATTTATTATATGCTTAAAAAATAGGGAGTACAATAATATTTGCAACAACTTAACTTTGCACAAAATCTGAACTTGGACGGTGCCCTAAAATCTGGACTTGGTACATCACTACTATATAGAAAAATGCTCTAAATAAAAGATTTGTAACTCGTCTACTTTAATCTACTCTGAAAATTTCATAAAAATTGGACGGAAAAAAAAAAAGTATGGAAAATTTTCCATTTTTATAATTTTCACCCATATTTTAGATAATAATAATAAAAAAAATTGCACTGAGATATTTGTTATTTTTAGAAATGATTTTGGAGCAGTTGTCAAAGTTCTCTGAATAGAAATTTTGTAACGCTACCAATTATACCTATGCAAAATTCATAAAAAGATGAGAAATTTTAAAAATAATTAAATGAAATTTTAAATATAATTTTTTTTTTTTTTAGGTTGAACATTGAATTTGTCCTTTAAGTTAATAACATTTTTTAAAGTGTATTTTTCATTTTTCTGTTACAATCTATGCCTGATTGGTGTTTTTTTAGTCGTTATTAAAGTAAAACTACATGCTATAGAGATAACAATACTTATTAAAATACTTGGAGTGTATAATTAGTATTTATTTTAGTTATAGGTTTGGGTTTTGTCTAAAGCTAAAAAATGCATTATTCTGTTTGAAAGTAAATATTCAGAATTTTAAGGGGAAAAAATGTTCAATTCCTTTTAGGCCTAGAAAAATCCGGCCGGAGATATTGAAAAAAATATCCGTCTGAAGCCGGAGCTTTATGTAAAAGTAGGGAATCAGACCGGAGCCGGATATTGTTATGTGTATCACTAATTATAATTTAATGAAAATTTTATTGTTTTCAGGGGTTCTTTGACGATGTAAGTGTTACGGAGGACAAACTTGATACTTCTGCATGGGAACAAGAATTTGAGGATACCACCGATAACAATGGATTTAATTCACTTTTAAAGGACTTAAAATGCCCGCTAGAAATTCCTTTGCAAGAAAAATGCAAAGAGGAAGGCACAGAAGAGGATTCAGATGATGGTTATAAATGTCCTCATTGTCCGGTTAAGGTAAAAAGAAAAGCAGCTTTGCGAACTCATATTTCGACTCATTTGGAAGTGAGAGATTGCAGCGAATGCAATTATAGAGCTGTGAATAAAGTCGATTTAGAAGCTCATTATCTGGATGAGCATTCGAATTCTGAAATTCAGAGACCAAAAAGTTATAGGAAAATATATCATGCAGGGTTTTCAAAGGATAAGATTTTTGTGTGTCCAAAATGTCCTTATAGATCCAATAGAAAATGGAACGTCAATTCTCATCTGAAAACACATTCAAACATTAAGCAATTGCGAAAAAGAAAATATGAAGATTTTAATAAAAATATGGTTAATGATTTTGTGTCTTTAAAAGCATCACCTCATTGCCTTGGTTATGATGATGATCCAGAAACTTTACGAAGTTTCAGAGCAAAAGATTGTGAAGTTACTTCTTCTGAGGATCCTTGTTCTACCTTCGCTTCTACAATGTTTGGACACACTGTGAACATGAATACGAATGGTAATGAAATTAGTTCATCTACAAGATTATTCTCTCCTGATAAACTTGCTGGTGAAGAAGTAAGCTTTTCTGCTAGTACATCTGCACAAGTCTCTTCAAGTTTTGATAAAATTAGTCCTCCTACAAGCCTGTTGCCAGATAAAAAATGTATTGTAGAAATGGAATTTTGTTCCACTGGTGCACCAACGCAGGTATCTTCCAGCTTTGTCCATAAAGAAAACAATATTGTTACTAGCTCTTTTAATTTAGATCTTGAGAATGATGTTAAAGCCAGCGAGTGTTGCTCTGATCTTGAGAAACCTGTCCTACTGAAATGCATCCAATGTTCCTTCACTACAAATAAACAGTCTGTTCTTAAAGAGCACATTTCAAGCCACCCAGGTATAAAGCTTTTTAATTGTGCCAGATGCGACTTTAGTACAGATCATAGGCGGTACTTCAATGAACACATTTTAAACCATTCTTCTGTTGAAATTTTCAAGTGTGACCAATGTGATTACATAACGAATCGTAAGTCGTCATTAAAAGCGCATGGAATAGCACACTTGTCTTATAAAGAATATAAATGTAATCACTGTTCATTTGAAACCCACAACAACAGGAGTCTCAAAACCCATCTAATCATCCATTCTGACGATAGAGTTTACAAATGTTCAGAGTGTGACTATGAATCTAATGTTGAAAAGTATTTAAAAACCCATTCTTTGGTTCATTGTCCTGAGGAACAACAATACAAATGTTCTGAATGCGACTACAGGACGCCTAGGAAAGGACAGCTTAGAATTCATTCACTTAAACACACTGATATAAAATTATACAAATGTTTGGCCTGTAATTTTAAGACTAACAGAAAATGTAGCTTAAAAGTTCACTCTTTAAGTCATTCTACTCAAAAGATGTTCAAATGCACAATTTGCAAGTACGACACAAACCAAAAATTACTGCTTAGACTTCATGTGTTGAATCACCTAAATATTAAGTTATATAAATGTCCAAATTGTGATTATGGTACAAATCATTCAAGTCACTTCAAACGTCACTTTCAAACACACATCTAAAACTTTTTCGGTTGGCATTGTTACTTTATTTAAATTTAGAATTTATTTATAAACATTTGTTATATTTCATAATAATATAATTTATTTTCGTTAAATAAATTTGTTAAGTTTCAAGTATAATAAATATTCGTATACTGTATATAAAAGTGCTGTTATTATTTTAAAATAAATATTTCTGATTGAGTTTTTTTTTTAGTACTGAAAAAAATTATTTTATATAAAGTAAGCAAGAAAAAGAATATTCAGTTCTACTCTTTAAGTTTTGTAAAAGTTCTATCTTTTGTACGGAAAGTAAAAAAAAAAAAAAAAAAATTTTTATAGAAATTTTAGAATTGGTTTAGAAATTATATTTCTGATACCAAAGTCAATTGTATGCTTTGTAGTTAAAATGACCACTAGTTGGTTATATATATATATTATATATAGTATAATATATATATATATATATATATATAATATATATTATATATAATACTTATATATATATAAAGATATAATATATATATATAATATATATATATATAATATTATATATATATATATATATATATTATATATTATATAGTATAGTATACTTTATATATATAATATATAGTGATGGACATGACACTCCGCGATCCGCATTTGCGCGCAAACATCCGCCCACCTAAAATTACAATCCGCATCCTCACTAACGGCACCATCCGCATCCTCCTTTGAAAAATAAGGATGTTGCGGGTGTTTTCTACATTTGATTAAGTGCCTATAAAATAAATATTGTTTGTCATCTTTATCATGGGAGTTTATGGGAAAATTTGTATAATTTGAGGAAATTGCAGTGCAAAAATACATATAATATAATACTATATATCATATATATAATATATATATAATTAATATATATTAATAATCTATATCATCATATATAAATATATAATATATATATATATATATATATATAATACTATAGTATATATAAATCATATATATACATATAAATAAATATATAATAATAATATAATATATATATATATAAACTAGAGCCGTGTACGTGAAGCGGAAAAATGAAGCGGAGAGAGTGAAGTGAGGAAAAAGGCAAAGGAGGCCGAGGGTGCGCTTTGAGACTACCTAGTACAAAAGAACCTAAGATGAGAGATATGAAGGAAAATGCAAAGAGAAGATTCAGATGAAAGGAATTAGAGTTATAGAGCGAGCGATAGAGTTATTAAGTATTGTTAAATTATCAATCAAAAAAAAATGGAGAAACATTAGTAAGCCCGGAGGAAAAATAAACAAAAGGTGATTAGAGTACCTTTAGATGAGTCTGTTGATAAATGTGCGAAGTGCTAGTCGTTGAAAGAGGAAGGAGGAGAGAGTAGAGGAGGACGGTATGGAGAGAAAACGCGTGAGGTGGAGGAGAATAGATGAGGTAATAACCGAGTAGAGAGGATTTAGGCAGGCGTTAGAGGGAAATATGATAAGAGACGGAATAAAACTCACTTGTGAGGATGGGATAATATTGAGTTTGCTTGATAGTACGCGGAGGTAGGACGTGCTGATAAGTGCACTTGATGCTTAGATATCTGAAACAGTGGTTTGGGTGAGATAGAGTGCTGGACAAGTTGGTATAATTTTCATAATCTTTACAGTGGGCTAAAGAATACATAATATATACGATTACTATATATTCCGTTGGGAAGTTGTCAATAATAGGTTCCAGCATTTAAAAAGGGAAGGGCTTACCACCTGCCACTCTTTGACATCATGTGGTAAGCTTATATCTCACTATACACTACGGTGCACCGCTCCATTTTAGTCGAGTTGCTAGAAACATTTTAGATCAAAAATAGATCCATAATCGTTGAAGAGAAGTATGGGGTACAGGGGTCGTAGAAGTACTACAGACTTTTAATGTTGCATTACACAAGAAATTAGATACATGAAATAGACCAATGGAATACAATAAGCAATGCAGCCTATATCGCCTTGCATAGACTGGAAGAAAAGCATTGATTCTGAACCCAGGAGTGAGAAAGCTTGGAGAGTTCTGTGAGAGGGATGTATTGAAGTTGGAGCAGACTGATAAAGGCCAGTAAGAAGTACATATGGTGAATAGCATAAGTAAGGTAAAATAACAGAGATAAAAAAACGGATGAGAAATTGGTTTGATGTGTTAAAAAACTGTGAGTAAGAGCAGGTATAGGTAGTGTGCTGTCGCCGATTCTGTTTATTAGCGTATTGGGACACAGTCATATGAGGAGACATCATAGACATCGTGAGTATATGCAGTATGATGTTTTGCGTAGTTGGAGTGGAAGCATTGAGTGACGAGTTGAAGCAAACTGGTGCTGTTTCGCAAGGAAAAGCCTTGTAGAGACGAAACAGGATTGAATCTTAAGTGAATGCCTGGAGACAAACAGAAAATTAAAATTGGTAGTGTATTCAACTAAGAAAGTCTTAAAATAAATATGCTGAAGGTAGGAGGTAGAGAGATTAACAAATTTGGATAGATATAAATATCTAGGGAACACTTTGGAAAGAGATAGGGGGGTTGCAATAGGGAAAATACGAGTTATGATTGTAAGCAGCTTATGGCACGGACTGTAAGAGCAGTATACGCCATCTTCACATTAAATGGTTATATAATTAATATGAACAAATAGAAGGGTGAGAGAGCTAATTAATCCACGATACGGGTATGTTGACCGCCCGATACTGTTTGTATAGAGCTGGGGACAGGTGAGAAGGAGAGTAGAATCAGACAGCGGAGAGTGAATGTGTTGAGGACAGGGATTGGAAAACGGCACGATGAAGGACTAAGATGAGGGATAGAGCTGTGGTGTGTGAATACTCCCAATGATGAATAAAAGTGGGACACAGCCAGACTGAGTGGTGGGGACACCTGAGAGAGGATGCAGGGAGAGGAGAGAGTGCCAGCAGGAGGTGAGGTAGGAAGACCAGGGAGAGTGAGACCGAGGGAAAGGCCGCGGAAAGAGGTGGAGGGACACAGTAGAGGATTCATTGAGGAGACCCACCAGATGCCTGCAATGGATGACTGATGGTGGATGGGGATCGTGATAGATAGAACAAGATGGAAGAGGAAGTTGGCCCCCCATTGACAGGCTCGTAAGCCTGACTTAGAGAGGATGTATATATATCATATATTACATATATATATATATATAGATATATTATATATAATATTAGTAATTAATATACATATTATTAATTTATAATTATATGTATATATAGTATATATAATATTATATAAATATAGTGTATCTATTGTATTTTTTGTTATATAACATTATGTGTATAAATTTTTCATGTTCAACGTGAATCGTTTAATTATAGGATATACCTTATATATTATAAATTATATACTACTATATATATATATTAGATATACCTATATATATACTAATATAGTGATATATATATATATACCATAAGATACAGATACTATATACATGTCTTATATATATATATTATATATAATATATAGATTATATATAATAGCTATATCCTAATATTAGTATATATTATTTATATATAATACTATATATATATATATCGTATATATATATATAATATAAATAATCATTGTCATGTCAGATATTACGACTTTGAAGATATATATTATACTATTATTGTCTTAATATATACTATATATATATATACTATATATATAATATCATATTAGTATATATTTTAAATTTTTTATTATAAATATTTATATTTTTTAACTTCTTTTTATTTCTCGTTTGAAAAATATATAACATATAATAATTTATATATTATACATATTAATATTAAATATCGTACATATTTGTTATAAATTTCACAACAATATTTACATATATAATATATATATATAAATAATATATTATATTATATATATTATTTTTTAATACAAGCTTCAAGAGTAAACCATCCGGGAGAACACCAGCGCTAAATAACCCCCCGACCGTTTCTGTATGTCGCTCGCGTACGATACGCGGCCGTTAAATCCACATACTATATATATATTATATATATATAGTATAATATATATACTAACTTACCATATGCATTTAGGGGCATTATATATATCATATAAATATATATATGGTATATAGATATAATTAATAATATTTACATAATAATAATAAATAATAATAACTCATAATAATAATAATAATAATATAATAATAATATAATAATTAAAATTTAGGAAACTGTGGTTCTCTTTTAAACTTTGACAACGGTTTTTCATAGGGATAACAACGAAGAGTCGAAGATGTAGCTTTCCTAAAGACTATATTTTGAAGAAGGAGATCTGTTATAACTCAACTTCGATTACAATAAATATGTTCCCGTGAACAAACACAATAAAACAGGAAACACATAATTAACAACTATTGTACACAAAATTGAAAAACATAAACACTGCCAGAGTCACTTTCAAACTCGCTATTTCACGGGAGAGACCGTGCACTGCGAGACAATAAGATTTAGTATTATGGAGGCTTAGCCGCCTCCAAATGTACGGGACATTTTGAAAAACAAAAATATAATCAGTTAAATTGGTAATATTAAGTACAGCTCTACAATATGTTATCTTAAAATAAGAAGCAGGTCCAATTACTTAAAAGCTATTTATACTGCAAATTGATAATATACAAAAAAATGTTTAACAGTGCATGCTAAGTAGTGCTACCCTAAACTGTAGTTTAATGCAAGTGCATTTTTATATCCTCAGGCAACTGAATTTAAGGAACAATTGCGCTCATCATATGCAGAACTGAGAATGGTCTCAAACTAAAAAAATTTTAATTTCAGATAAACTGAACGCTTTAAATATCTCAAATGAAGAAAACTTTTTTTTACAAGTTAAGCCATTTTTCAGAAGCGGGAATCAATAAAACACATATATTAATAAACTAGCTACACCATTTTGATTTTTAACAGGATAAGTCAATGACAAAAAGTAAACAATTTAGTTTCTAAACCTCCCAGACTACTACTAATGAACTAAGCTTAATGAAAAAAAAAAAAAAAAAAATTTAAACAAACAAACCACAATACTTACAATTCATTTTCAAAAAAGAATTTCTACATCCTCTTTCTGCGTGATCCGACCAAAATTTCTTCTTCTCATTGTGGTCTAATTGCTGGACGTTGACTTGATGAGTGGGAGCATCTAATTATCTAATATTCCCATCACGGTAATGGCTTCGTTGAGGGTTTTTCAGATGTAACTAAATAAATTGCTAAAACTGAAATATATATATATATATATATATATATATATATATATAATATTATATACTATATATATAATATATAAAATATATATATATATATCATATATATATATATATATATATATATATATATATATATATATATATATATATATATATATATATATATAGTATATATATATATATATATATATATATATATATATATATTCTATATAATATATACAAAGCACCGTTATCAACCAACCCATAGGTCTGCTATGTTATATATATATATATAATTATATACTATATATATATAATATATGATATATTAATATATGTGATGGGGACGATTAATAGTAATGCGTCAAAATCGGCATTTTTTTACAATCGCATCGTCGTGCAAATTTTTTGCCAACTTTATTGCTGATTAATTGAACAAATATCAAGAATTTTGGATATTAAAGCTCAATAATAATAATAATAATATACGGTTGTATATATATATATAATATATATATATATATATATTATATATATTATATATATATATATAATATATATATATAATATATATTATATTATATATATATAATCATATAGCTTATGTATGTATGACATTCTAGTCTAATGCGTTCGCCTTTCTGGTTCTGCTTTCATATCCACTCTTCATCCTCACAGACAACATCTTAGAGACATCTTTTATGCCCACATATCATATACACATACTTATATCCACAACCCTCTTTTAGACAAGATCTTACAGACATCCTATCCCTTATATCCTATGTTGTGGGGGAGAAAAAAATTGCCCACATTGTATGGACCTGTGGTGTCCGTGTAGAAGGCGACTAAGGGACGGTGGCAGTTAGGTTGGCTGCCACTAACACTTATCTTTTGCCAGGAATCCTAATGCATGCCTCGGAGAGGTCGTGATCGCCGTAAGCGGGCCTTCTATGTGGTTTCGGCGAAATGTATGAAACGTATGGTTAAGATGGAATTGTCGAGAATAAATGTTGAGGAGAGAGGTTGATGGGATACATTTAGAAAAGAAGCAAATATGATTTTGCTCGCTGTGACCGCAACAAAGATGAAGGAAACCGTGAAAATATGAGTGGTTTGTGGTGTGAAATTGTCGTTGTGTGGTGTGGAAAGGACATGAGAGGGGGATTACGAAGGAATTTGCAATTCTGATGAGTGACTTATGGTAGAGAGCTATGGTAGATTTTGTGTGTGAATACTACAGAATACTAAAGGTTAAATTTAAAGTTTGAAAGGTCAAAATTTGTGTGGTATTGCGACCATGATGGTCCTTCGTGGAGGTAATGTTGAAAGAGTGCTATTTCTTCTCGATAGTCTGAATGATTGTTTTGATCGGGGTGAGTAGGAGATTCAGTTTATTTGCCACATATATCTGCCCATTCAAGGATTTATTTTTACAGTTGTCACCAATTACCACTCACGGGCAGAGCCCGATTCAAGAAGGGGGGGTGTGGTAACTACCTCGAAAAAGTTCACCCTCTAGCGCAAATAACGCATATGAGCACAGACGCAGCTTTATAAGTGAGGAGATCTTAAATTCAGCAGGAAACAAGATGGAAGAGAATTCCAACAGATAGCATGAGGTGCATCGGGGACACGAAGGAAGCACCAAAGCGAGAACTAGTCCTGGAGTTACCAAATGTCAACGACAAGTAAACTCGTGCGCAGATAACATCATATTCCCTTGTGCTTATAACGAGAGCGTCGTAAAGGTGGTGGTCCGCGAGTGATAAGTTTTCCTCAAGCACCTGTCGCGCGGGTACTATATGGATAGAGATAAGTACAACATCGTCGCCGCAAAGATAGAGGGTCAAGTAAGTGGAAAAGTACAGAATAACTTTATAAGGCCTTTTGTCCTTTGAGACTCGACGGCCATCTGTCCAAAAGCCCGGGTGAAACCAAAGGCTCCCCTCTCCCATCCCAGACTACGAGAAGCATTAACACTCCATACACATGGGCGGATGAGACCTCCTTGCTATACTGTGAGTAACTGAGAAGCGGAAAAAAGTCTCGCAGTCTAAGACAGAATCATATTCCAGTTCTTCGAGGCAGCCCTAGCAACCGTTGTGATGTGGTTTCCAAGAATTATTTTTGTCTATGTGTTTATGTTAAGCCAAGGATGTTTATATTGTCAACAGGAGAGAAGAGAGAACCGTTGAAAGAGATAGGAAAGTTAGGTGTTTTGGAGAAGGAGATATGTAGAAGTTTTGGTTTTTAAAGAATTGACGCATTTCATCATGACACAAGGTTGAGACGAGTGCCTATCCGCGGAAATTCTATCCAGATCAGCGAGAATTGAATCGGAAAGATTAAGACGAGAGGCAATTCTAGAAGCAAAAGAGGGAGCAGAATTGATATTAGTTGGAGAATGAAGGCTCGAGTCATCAGCATATGAGTGAATAGAATTAGAGGTGCAGGTGAGAAGTTCATTGATGAAAAGTAGGAATTAAGTAGGAGATAGGACATAACCCTGAGGAACACCACTATTGACAGAAAAAGAATCAGGCTACCTTAGTAAGGAATAATGATGGATGTATAAAGATTTAAAAGATAAGGAGGGGGCTGTAATCGTTGATGGGATGAGCAGGTTCATTCCTTCTTCAACTAAATCTTTCTCTCCTCATATTCCATGGTTCGATCGTACTTGTTCTCTGGCCATTCAGGCTAGAGACAGTGCGTATCGGAGGTGGAAAAATTATCGTTCTCCTATCACTCTCGCTAATTTTCATTGAACTAGAAATCGTTGCAAGGATACTCTTCGACGAGCAAAGCGGGATTTCATCAAACGAAAGTGCGCTAACCTCCTTAGTTCTCCTACTGACAAATCTTTCTGGCCTCTTGCCAAAGACATCTCTAGCACTTCTGTAAATCGGCCTTTCCTCCTCTTATTCGATCGGATGATTCAGTTGCTAATTCTCCAACTGAAAACGCCAATCTCTTCGGCCTCCTATTTTCCTCTAACTCAACCCTGGACAATTCTGGCATTCCCCTTCCTACTCCTTCTCCTCTCAGGCGTCCTATGCATTTGCCTGTGATTACATTTGATAGGGTGCATGGGCCCCTGAAATCTATGAACGTTAGGAAGGCGGGTGGCATTTCTCCCCGAGTTTTGAGGAAGTGTGCTTCTGTGCTATCCCCGCCCCTAGTTCAACTATACTCCCTATGTCTCAATACTAGCACTTTCCCTCAGTGTTGGAAGCTCAAACAGTCCAGCCTATTCCGAAAAAAGGAAGCCTCTCTGATCTATCTAACTATCGCCCTAAAGCTCTCACTTGTATTCTATCTAAGATCTTTGAAACCCTTCTCAACTCTCACTTCTTAGATTATCTGGAAACTCATTCCGATCGCCAGTAACGGCTTTTCCGCATGGGCGTATACAGGGGGGGGGGGGGGGGGTCGAGGTCTACTGGCGATATACTTTCCTATCTAACCGATTTTTGGTTTTTCGCTCTTAGGAACCACGGGGAGACTTGCGGGGTTGTGCTTGACATATACAAAGCATTTGACCGAGTATGGCATGCGTCAATGCTCTCCAAGCTCCCTTCCTTTAGGTTTCCTTCTTCTCTTTGCTTACTTATGTCTAGCTTTCTTTCAAATCGCTCAATGTCGGCTGTTGTTGATGGGATGACTTCTTTTTCTGTCAATAGTGGTGTTCCACAGGGTTCTGTCTTATCTCCTACTTTATTCTTACTTTTCATTAATGATCTCACCTGCATCTCTAACTCTATCCACTCATATGCCGATGACTCGACCCTTCATTCTTCAACTAATATCAATTCTGCTCCCTCTTTTTCTTCTAGAATTGACTCTCGTCTTAATCTTTCCGATTCTATTCTCGCTGATCTGGATAGAATTTCTGGATGGGGTCGTCTCAACCTTGTGAAATTTAATTCTTAAAAAACCCAACTTCTTAGCAAATCTTCCCCAAAGCACCTTCTAACTTTCCTATCTCTTTCGACAGTTCTCTCGTCTCTCCTGTTGACAATATAAACATTTTTTTGTTTATGCTAAGACTAAGAATGTCTTGAAAATCTCACATTACACGGTTGCTAGGGCGGCCTCAAAGAAACTGGAAGCTCTGTTTAGACTGCGGGACTTTTTTTCCTCTTCTCAGTTGGTCCAGCTATACAAGG
The DNA here is from genome assembly GCA_015478945.1 of Trachelipus rathkii. Lineage (NCBI taxonomy): Eukaryota > Metazoa > Arthropoda > Malacostraca > Isopoda > Trachelipodidae > Trachelipus > Trachelipus rathkii. The sequence continues at coordinate 16,288 of JABUQX010101884.1, forward strand.
GTCTCATCCGCCCATTTATGAAGTACCGCTCTCATATCTGTTGGAAGGGGCTCTGGTTTCACCCGGCTTTTGGACAGGGTCGAGTCAAAGGCCAAAAGGCTTATAAACTGTTCTATCCTTTCCAGTTTACTTGAACTGGCATCTTTGCGGCTCGATGTTGGTTCTTTATCTCTATCCTATAGGTGCCGCAGCGGCAAGTGCTCGAGGGAACTTATCATTGCGTACCCCAACTTACGACGCCCATCGTAGCAGCAAAGGATGGTGTATCTGCGCACGAGTTTTGTGTTGACAATGGTAACTCCAGACTAGTTCCGCTTTGGTGCTTCCTTGCTTCCCACCACCTCTGTTTTGTGGAATTCTCTTCCATCTTCTGTACTTCTTGCTGAATTTAATCTCACTTTAAAGCGTGCGTCTGTGCTCATATGCGTAATTTGCGATAGAGTGTGAACTTTTGAGCGTACTATACCCCCTCCTTTAATAGGGCTCTGCCCGTAAGTGGTGGTGACAACTAAAAAAAAAAAAAAAAAAAAAAAAAATCCTTAGGTGGGGCAGATATGTGGCAAATGAAAATCTTACTCATCACATCCAAAACATCCTTCAGATTATCCGAGAAAATCGCACTCTTCAACATCACCATCAGTTGGACCATATGTCACAACCACACAAATTTTGACCATTTTCAAACTTAATTTAAAGCCTTTAGACTTCTTAGTAATCAAACACATGCATATATAGTATGTGCTCAAATCTACCATAGCTCTCTACCTCACAGTGGCGGCTCGTGGTTCTTGTGCAAGGGGGTGCTGCTTTATATATATATTATATATATATATATATATATATATATATATTTATAATTTACATTAATGCGAATGAAATGTTTTGTAAAAAGATGAGTTAAAATTGCAAAAATGATCAAAATTTAAAGAGAATAAATGTGAAGCTCAAAAAAGAAAAAATATCAGACAAGAACAAATTCATTTTTGTTCCAACTTAACTTTATTAAACTACACTTGCGGTGACACATCTCGCTCTGATCACATAAGCAAAATTATACAGTAAATAAGAGCTATTTTTGGAACAAAAGTTTTTCAGTTCTATTATTTTCTATTGGAATAAATTGTTTGTACAAAAAATTATATATTTTTTTTTTTTTTGAGAACAACAGTTCAGAAGGAAGTTTGCTTAAGAGATTAATAAAGAAGGGGTGTCACTCGGATTAACGTCCCGAGCAAGGACGGAAGCCAAGCCCAAGGAGAGAATAGCTCAACTATTCTCCACCGACAGTTGCGAACCTGGGACGCCCGCTTTGTTGGGCGAGTGGCTCTACACACGAGCTATCGGGTGCTTTTTATATTAAATAAATTATAAAAATAATAATTAATATATATATATATATTATATATATATATACTATTATTATATAGTATATATATATATATATAATATATATATATATAAATATATTATATTTACATATTACATATATACAATATATACAGTATTATACATATATACATATATACATATTACTATATATATATATATATATATATATAATATATATAGTACTATATATATATATATAATATTATATATACACGCACATAACAAAATTTAATACCAACACTATCACCAGTTAATAATAATATCACCAATTAATTAATCATCATCCACGAATTTTAAAAACACTATAGCACTTTAACATTACTAAATTATTAATATTATCACTAGATTGTAGAATGATCCCAATCTCTAGCAAATCAACCATAATGTTGACGCATCCACTCTTATTGAGTCATGGAAATGAAGCAGATTCGGAGAGGCGTCACGACAACACAGTATACATCCCAAATCAGTCGATGAATTATTACTCATATATGTCAAAATTTTCAAAAGGTTCATGATTTCAAACTTTTTTCACTTCACCGCAGAAATCACCGATTTAATTTTATTTTTAATTTTGAAGTATAATTTAATTTAATAAAAATATTTTTTCCGAAAAACAAATTTAGTTTATGAAAACATCAAAAATTTTCTTATTCTGTCTTCAAATCCTTCTCCGATGTCATACCATCCAAAAACACAATCAGTTTGTTGCAACCTTCACATGATCAATGAGTCAAGATCTTCAACCCCTTCTGATTACTCACTTCACTTGTTCTTTTCTCTTCTCATTTTCTTCTCTTTCTCCTGTTTGATAAGCCAACCTACCTCTCCAGAGTCTGAATCATATATATATATATATATATATAATATTTATATATATATTATATATATATATATATATATATAATATAAAGATAGATATATATATATAAATATATATATACTATAAATATATATATATATATATATATATATAATATATATATATATATATATATATATATAAAAAAAATATTAAAAAAAATAAAATAATAGTATATAATTAAAATACTTATTTTATTTAATATATTTTGTATATATCATATCTATATCATATATATATATATATAATATATATATAAATGAGTTATTACAAGGAAATAACAGATGCTGTTTAGTAGTTGTGGCTTAGTTCGGAAATTTTTTGGGGGGCTGCAGTTCCGCAGTGCCTATGGACGAGCCGCCACTGCTACCTCAAGTCACTCATCAGAATTGCAAATCCTTCTATCCCCCTCTCAATCCTTTCCATACCAACACAAACACATTTCACACCACACCACTCATTTTCACTGTTTCCTTTCATCTTTTTTTCAGTCACAGCGAACAAATCAAATTTGCCCTTTCTAAATACATCATCACCTCTCTCCTTGTCCTCAACATTTATTCCTCTGACATTCCATGTACCCATATGATTCACACATTTTCGCCGAACGATAGAAGGCCGCTTACGGCGATCACGACCTAAACTGAGGCATGCATTAGGATTCCTCGCAAAAGATAAGTGGTAATGGGCAGCCAACCTAACTACCACTGTCCCTTAGTCGCCTTCTACGACGCGCAGGACATAAGATGTGGGCAATTATTTCTCCCCACACATAGGGATGGGTCTATCCATTTTTTGCGTACCAAAATAATGGAAGTTGGCCGCTCGATAATTTTTGAAAACTTTTATATTTTGCATGGCGTTAATGTTATCTCTGTTAAGTTCAAAACCACCATTCGTTTTGTTAGATTTACTCTGGTTGTAACAGGGTGAGCCAAAATGTTTGACCAGGTGGAGCAAAATTTATCACTTAATAGAGGTAACAATTCATTAAGTCAATATCTTCCATATTGGTATTCTTATAGCAAATTTCAGTAGACGAGTGAATTGTTAGGGATACTTAAGGTGCATTTGGCTTTCTGTTTTTTGGGGGAAATATTATTTCACGCATGAAAATGAATCCGAAACATTGTGTTTAAAATATCGAAGAAATTTCCCCATTTTCGTGGTGTATTATTAAAAAAGAGAAATAATTTAACAGATATAAAATTTTGTGTGATGATACATACTTAAGTAGGGTTTAACTTAAATCTTATTTGAAGTTTGGTAAATATTTTTAAAAAAATTTACAGGTTGTCCAAAAATCAATTTTTCGGAAAATCGGTAACTTGAACCCTTAATATCTCTGATGGGGTACAGTGCTAAAAATCGTGAAATTTTCACAACATTCATACTACTTACCATAGATGTTCCTTCCCTGCAATATTCGACTTTGGTATTTGCTTGTTTTAAGAATAACAGCCATTCAAAAATGCGAAACAAAAAAAAAAATTTTAAGTTGGTGTTATGATAGCTATTTTTATAGTTATTATAGATCAAGACAATACATAGACAAATGAAATAGTGTGGCATCAAGGAGAAATGAAAACAGTTAAAAAAATTTAATTTTAAGGTTAATATACATAAGAATGTACCATTATATCTACTGTAAATGACAAAATTAACTGAATAACTTTTGAAAATTTATCTATATATATATATATATATAATAAATATTATATATATTTATATAATATATAGTACTATATATATATATATATATAATATATATATATATTATATATATTATATATATATATATATATATATATATAGTATATATCAATAGGGTATCACGATGAACAAAACACTTTTAAATGCAAAATAATAAAATTGTGCAGTTATATATGTATATATAATATAATATATATCTCTATTATATATATAGTATATATATTTATATATATAATATATTTATATATATATATAATATCTATATATATATATATATATATATAACTATATATATATATAATATATATATTATATATATATATAGTAATATATATATTATATTATATATATATATATAATAATCTTAATTTATATATATATATATATATATATATATAATTATATATATATATATAATATATAATAATATATATATATACTAATAGTAGTATATATATATATTAATAAGTATATATATATAATTATATATTATATATATAATAATATATATATATATATATATTATAACTTAGTATTATATATATATATCTATATTATATATACTATATATAATATGTTATATATTATATATATATAACTATATATATAGATATATTATATAATATATAATATATATATATATATAATTACTTTGCGCTGTAATCTGTGTTGTTCAGACAGAGAGAGATTTCTTCGGAAACTTTGTTTGAGATGTTGTAATTTCTGCCTGTTAATGACATTTTTATTTCAAGCCCAGAAAGTTTTCGTAAAATATTTTTCATTGGGATCCATACTCGATCGCAATCTGACATCTTGAATGAAGTTCTGGGTCCGGAAGGATGATAAAAATATATGTAAACATCATCGTTCTCCACACTTATTTCTTCTACCTTTCCAATCCCCCATTGGTCATCATATACGTAAGCTACTGTGTCATTTATCTCTACACTTAATGAAGCAATTTTGCTGACACAGTGGTCTTCGTAAACGTCAGTTTTTGAGGTTGGATAGCACCTAATTATGTTTCTCTGAAAGTGGAAAGAATTTTTGAAAGTTTCTTGTTCCCTTAATTCTCAAGCAATTTTCATATCTCGTTTTAAGTCTTTCAATGTGTTCATGAATTTTTTCTTCTTTTACGAGAAAATAAGTTATTCCTCTTATTTTTCTCTTTGCAGAATGATATATTGGGGTTGCAATATTAAGCAATTTGGTGTGTTGTGTTCTTTGTTAAGCTGACTTTTGCTGTAATATCGCGCTTTGTTTGTTCCTCCAACCCCATCACAGGCATTTTTCCCGTGGCAAGATGCAAAGAAATGCCATTCAGCTTTTAATGCGAAATCTTTTTGGTGATGGCAAATGTTAAAAAAAAATTTTTTATTCTTATACTGGCTACCACTTCCATCTGAAAAATATACTAGCTTTTCAACTTTAGCAAATTATGTTTAATATATTTTACTACATATGTTTGGAAGACGTGAACAACTGATGTGTTGTGCTCTAAGTAGTTACTTAAAGCACAAAGAGAGTGACTTCTTAATTTACTATTTTCATCTCTAAAATATAGAACAAATGGGTGCAAAGTAGCTTGGTCATTGACCCAATGATACCCCCTTGAAATTCGTCTTGGACTACGTACGTGTAGTTCTCGGCAAAATCAGCCAAGATTATGCATTCATTTTCAGAAAGTTTTTCTTCTTTTTTTCAAAATTTCCGATTGAATTTTTAGAATACTAATGTGACTTTTGAGATTTGCCAAATTTTCAACCATTGAAAATATTGATAGAGTAAGTAGTAATATATTATATTATATATATTGTATTATCATATATATATATATATATATATATATATAGTATATATATAATATTATCTATATTATATTATATCTATAATATATATATATATATATTATATATATAATACTATATATATAATATAATATATAATATAATAACAGTATAATTATATATATATATTATATATATACTATAATATATATAATATATATATATTATATATAAGTATATAATATATATATTAATATATATATATATCTATATATATATGATATAATATATATATATATATATATATATATATTATATATAATATATAATATATATATATATATATATATATATATATATATATATATACTATTATATATATAGATTAATATATAATACGCGTGTATATATATATATATATATACTGTATATATATATATAGTATATAGATATATATATACTATATAGTATATATATATAGATATATAGGTATATATATAATGTGAGTATATATATATAATAATATATATTATAGATAAATTCTTTCAAAAGTTGATTTAGTTATTTTGTCATTCTACAGTAGATATATATGGTACACTTCTTATGTATAGTTAACCTTAAAAAATTAAATTTTTTTGGAACATTGAGTTTTCAATTTTCTCCTTGATGCCGCCCACACGACTATTTCATTTGTCTTATGTATTACGGTCTTGAACAACTATACATCAACTATAATAATGAGCTATCATAACACAACTTAAAAATTTTTTTTTTTTTGGCATTTTTTGAATGGCTGTATTTCTAAAAAATAAGCAACATACCAACAGTCAATAAATTGCATGGTGAAGGAAACATCTATGGTAGTAAGTATAATGTGTGAAGATTCAGATTTTTAGCAGCTTCCCCCATCAGAGATAATTAAGGTCAAAAACGCTTATACCGATTTTCCGAAAAATTGATTTTTGGGACACCCTGTAATTTTTTTTAAAAATATTTACCAACTTTCAAATAAGATATTAAGTTTAAACCTACTTTAGTAAATCGTTTCATCAACAAAATTTTATATCGTTCAAATTATTTCCTGTCTTTTAATATACACCACTAA
>JABUQX010101885.1:0-5000 GCA_015478945.1 Trachelipus rathkii
AGAGAGATCATACTGTTTATAATAGGATGCAAAAGGATATCGGAAGCCTTCATTTCCTCTGTTTTTTTTTCCTTATTTTTGACTTAAAATACTGATAAATGCTTTTCATCTTAATATTTTGGGTGGGTCAGCTATTTTGACTTCTTCTGTCTTCTTTTCTTTCACTTCTTCCTTCGCTTCTTCTCTTCTTCTATTCTTCTTCCTCTTACCTTCTTCTTTCTTCTTCTTCTTCTTTCTTTACTTTCTTACTTATTCTTCTTCTTCTGTCTTCTTCTTTCCTTCATCCTCTTTTTCTTCTTCATTTTTTCTTCTTCTTCTTCTTCTTCTTCTTCTTCTTCTTCTTCTTCTTCTTCTTCTTCTTCTTCTTTCTTCTTTTTTCTTCTTCTTCTTCTTTTTATTCTTTCCTTCGTCATCTCTTTTTTTTCATCCTTTGCCTTCTTCTTTTTCTACTGGGAACGAAAAACAAAGCTTCTCTGGCTTTTATCTCCAATATAAAAAAAAGACAACAAAAAAGAGATTGCTGATAAGATCAACAGCTGAAGTGGCTGAAACAACATTTCAATCAGCTACAAACTCCTGCTGGGTTTGTACATTTTTTGGAAAATAGAAGAACTGCAAACAAAACAGGTTAGAGGAGTGTCATTGCATATAAGTTGAATGGTTATATTACTATAATTTAGTCAGTATATTAATATATATTATATAAATATATATATATATATATATATTTATATATAGGTTATATGATTATATATAATATATATTATAATATAACTACAGTGTGGGCATCCTATTGAAAAGAGTAACTTCGGTATCATTACAGTTATGCCGTTCTGCTTGAGGCAAAAGTAACGATTAGCAGTTAAGCTTCTGTGACAGCCGTTACTGGTTATATATATATATATATATATATAATATATATAATATATATATATATATATTAGGCTATATATATATATATATTATATATATAATATATATATATATATATAGTTTATATAATTAGGCTTTTTTGTGTCACCTATTTGTACTTTGAATTGTGCTTGACCTTTTAATGTAACTCTTTTCAAATATGAGAGACGCTTGCATGTCCTTTATTAATTACTTTCTTTCGCTGGATAAACATGTGAAAATAGAACATATGCTCGCCGATTCTTGTGTCTGTGTTGCGTGTTGTGTTCGTCTGGGTGTTATGTGTCTAAGGATGGTGCAGATTTGTCTCCTAGTTGTTTGTGGCTGTAAGGATAACAAAACTTACGCTCGCCTGGCTGTGTGTCATACGTGTGGTGATTATACTCGGGGAGTTGAAGCGCTTTGTTAGGGGAGCGTGGTTTTAATACATCCGAGCTGTGTGATTTATCGAATGTTACTGGTGTCTTGGACAGATTTGTTTGTTTCTGTGGGTCGAGGACAATAACATGGAAACTGAATTTTATATTCAATAAACAGGGGTAACACTTTTTATTGTATTAGTACAAGCTTTGCACGATAGAATGGAGAAATGCAAGAATAATCCGGTCTGGCATTGATCATGACTTAAGTATGACATGAACTTGAATTGCTACTTTTTTTGGCTGTTAGAAATATTCTATTAGCAATATACGGTGAGCTGAATCCAAAAAAATTTTTTCGTTAATTCAATAGAAGTTATTAAAAACATAGATTGAAGCAGGTAGAATGTATTATATAGTATATAGTATATATATATATATATATATACTATATTATTATATATATATATATTATGTATATATAATATATACTATAGTATAGTATATTATAATATATATATATATATATATATATATATATTGATATATATATATATAATATATTATATACTATAATATTAATATATATATATATATATAGTATATATATATATATGTATATATTAATAAGTAGGTGGGCATTCCCCAATTTAGTTGCAATTCCGCAATTGTGGGATCTAGCAGAAAACAGCGGAATGCGATAATTGTGAAAAAAAGATTACAGAATTGCAGTTTAGCGGTAATGCCTAAATCAATCGCATTAGGGACTACTCTTGAATTGAAAGTGATTGTGCCAGAGGGAGAGAGAGATTAAGAAGGGACAAACAACATGATGACTAATTATAATAAAATTAGCTAAGGTATATTATACTATATATAATATATATATATATATATTAATATAATATATATATTATATTATATATATAATTATATATATACTATATATATTATATATATATATATATTTAAATAATATATAATATTATTAAATATATATATGTTAGTCGAATAGGGGTCATAAATCTCTACACATTGTTTCCAAACTTTTTAGCTTGCTACCCCAATTTACTAACCCATTAAGCAATACCGCCTTTTCTTTACAAAATTTTGTCAACATTATATATATGGAAATGTTTAAAGAAAAACCACCCCCAAAAAATTAAAAGACGATATTTATTTATTTATTTTATTGTGCAGTTTATTTTTGAACATTGTGCATCCTAATGACTATTGGCAAAGTTCAAAGAACATCAGTGGATGGATGGAGTTGCATGCTTGAAGCTAGTTGAGGAATTCTTGGCTTCGTGGTTGAAAGTGCTAGCCTGGCATCGTTTGCAACATTCAATGGGAGTCCTCTTTTTTTGTTTTCATCCCCAGCACAGTTGAGAACCCCTTCTCGCAGAGATATGTTGTTGAGAATTATTCCAAGAACTTCAGGGTTCTCTTGGACAGAGTTGCGGGTCAGCTAGTCGTGAAATCCAAAAGGAATCTGCATTTTGGTTTTGGAATTCAATTTCCAAGACTTCATTGGCTCACATTGTGATCCACTATTTTGCAGGGAAATCATCATCATGAATGGCATCATCAGGTGCAGAGAAGGGATGAATGATCCACTGAAGATTGGCTGTTTCTTGGTCTTCTTAATCACTTGCTGGAAGTAGCGTGCATGTTGTTTCAAGCCCCTTCAAATGCTCACTCAATCTCTTTGTTGATATTTCTTAGAAGTGATACAGCATTTATTCTCTTCAACAAACCGGTCTTGGGAATGGAACTGGAAGATCACTCCATTCTCCAAAAGCCGAATCCAGAGTTGCAGTTTCCCCAGAAATGCAGTCTGAAATTGATGTGCAGCAATGACAATCGTGTTCCGACCCTGGAATTGCAGATTACTACTGTTCAGCTCCGCAAATAGGTCAGTCAAGTAGCAAAGTCGAGCAAGCCACTCCTTATCAGTGAATTTGGTAGCAAAAGGAGATCCTTTTTGTTCCAGGAATTCTTGAATAGCCTTTCGGAGCTTGATGACTCGACGTACAGCCTTGCCTCGTGACAACCAGCAAACATGGGTGTGGAAAGCAGAATTTCATACTGCTCTCCCATTTCCTTGCACAGCTCCTTGAATATACGCGAACTCAAATCCCTGGACTTGATGAAGTTGACGCCTTTCAAAACGTCTCCAAACACTAACTTCAAATTATCAGGCAGGCTTTTCGATCCAAAAGAGTACCTATAAATGATGCATTGATCTACAGAAATTGCTGAATTCACAGCTTGTATGAGGCTCCGTAATCTACGATGACCACCCATCATCGACGGAGATCTGCATTAAAGATAAAATTTATTATAGTTGTGTCAGTTGGTCATTCTTACTTATCTTTTGTGTTATAATTATATGGTTTTAATGTAATTAAATATATAAGATATTTAATTTACAATACATGTAAATCATATAAATTAAAACATCTCTCCTACATGTTGAAGCGGCTGTTTCAATCCAATCCATCTTGGCAAAGAAACTGTTGATGATATTGAAGAAATCTTCTCCCTTCGTAGTTGTCAGCTCCTCGCACAATAGGAACTCTTCTTTGATCATGTCCTGGAGGACGTAACGGACGAACCCAAGGAGAGGAGCACAACTGGAGGAGCATAAATTGCAAAGAGAATTTGCTATATTGAAGTTTCTTTGATCTCTGGTGCAACTTGGACAGGAATTTGATGCATGTATCGCACTCGTCGGCGGATTGCTGTTTGATAAAGATATGGTCACTCAAGTTTCTCGCCTGAATCTGCCACATCCTTTGCTTACCGATCTCGTATGCACAAGATTCGCGCAAGGTGTGGCATTTTCTGTTTTTCGGTAACTTTATATGCAACATAGTAGAATGCTTCGACCGCAGCCTGAAGGTTTTGGGTCTGATTTCCAGATGAGCCGAACTGGATATTCTTCAGTGCTACAGTCTGGCTCTGAAAATAAGCCTGATCCTCAATTTTGAAGGTTTGATGCCAACTTGTTGCAGGTCTGCTGAGAGTTTTGATGCTTGAGGTCTTTCATTTCAACACTTTGTGAACAGTACTACAATATTGGGCCGATCCTCTCACAGAAGATAAAATTCACAAACCAGACGAAAAAATGCGTCAGGTGTTCTTTTTGGAATTTTATTGTTTAATATGCATAAAAAAAAGAAAAACTACATAAAAAATAGTGGATAAATGATAACACTACTGCCTGGGCTGATGCTCACAGAGAAACTGACAGTGTAAAATAGAGGAAGCCTCAAAGTAGTGAGTAATCGTCGACGAGATCAGGTTGCCCAACACGACTTTTTACTTTCTTTTTTTCTTATTTTTTTATTTCTTTTCAAACTTTTTCTCTTGTCTCCTCACACCCCTCCATTACCCCCGAAAAATTAATAAATTGCCTCCTGGGGGAAATTTACCCCCAGTTTGGGAACCAATGCTCTACACGGATGAAGCGTCTTTCGGTCGAGATGATGTTATAAATTTCCATAACACCAACTAATGCACACACAACATTCCTCATGGCCTTACGCAGAGCAGGCACCAGCACAGATTCTGGTGTAACGTGTGGGCTGCTATGATATGTGACAACCTTATCGGTCTGAACGCTCAGACATATCTGCATTTCGTTTGGGAAGTATTGCCAGACCTCCTCAAGAACGTTCCTCTGGGTGTACGCTGAGGTATTTAGTTTATGTATAACGCGGTCCT
>JABUQX010101885.1:7500-23271 GCA_015478945.1 Trachelipus rathkii
TTCCAGCAGGAACCACAGAAGATGGAAGAGAATTCCTTTGACAGATGTGGCAGGAAGAAGGAAGCACCGCAGGAACTAGCCTGGAGTACAATACAACACAACTCATGCGCAGGCACAGCACCCCTTGTGCTAAGAGGGCGTCGTAAAGGTGGTGGGTACGCGAGTGATAAGCTCCTCGAGCACCTGCCGCTGCGGTACTATAGAAAAGAGATAAAGCACACACGTCGCGTCAAAGATAAAGGGTCAAGTAAATTGGAAAGTGCAGAACAGTTTTTAAAGCCTTTTGGCCTTTGACTCGACCCTATCCAAAAGCCGGGTGAAACCAGGGCCCCCCCCCCCCCAGATATGAGGGCAGTACCTCCATACAAGGGGGGGGATGAGGCCCTTTTTTAGCTGGACCACTGGGAAGAGGAAAAAAAGTCTCGAAATCTAAACAGAACTCTTTCTTTGAGGCCGCCCTTGAAACCGTTTGATGTGAGGTTTCCCAAGACCTTTTTTTGTTTATGTTAAGGCCAAGGATGTTTATTTGTCAACAGGAGAGACGAGAGAACCGTTGAAAGAGATAGGAAGTTAGAAGGTGTCTTAGAGAGGGAGATTTGTAGAAGTTGAGTTTTTAAAGAATTGAATTTCACAAGGTTGAGACGACCCCACCCGGAAATTCTATCCAGATCAGCGAGAATAGAAATCGGAAAGATTAAGACGAGAGTCAATTCTAGAAGTAAAAGAGGGAGCAGAATTGAAATGAGTTGAAGAATGAAGGGTCGAGTCATCGGCCATACGAGTGGATAGGGTTAATTGTGCAGGTGAGAAGATCATTAAATTGAAAAGTTGGAATAAAGTAAGAGATAAGGAGCAGACCGCTGAGGAACACCACTTTTGACAGAAAAAGAAGTCGTCCCATCAACAACAAGGCCATATTTAGTGATTTGGAAAGAAAACTAAGACTTAAGTGAATGCAAGAGAAGTGAGGAAAAACAAAGGATGGGGAGCCTTGGAGAGCAGTGACGCTTGGCAATACCGGGTCAAATGCCTTGGATATGTCAAGGCGCCACCACGCAAGTCTCTCGTAGTTCCTAAGGGTGGAAAACCATAAATCAGTTAGATAGAAAAGTATATCGGAAGTAGAACTTTGTTATTAAAGCAGTACTGCGATCGGAAAGAAGTGAATGAGACTCCAGATGATCTAAGAAATGAGAGTTGAGAAGGGTTTCAAAGATCTTAGATAGAATACAAGTGAGAGCTATAGGGCGATAGTTTAGAAGGAATTCAGAGGGCTTCCTTTTTTTTCGGAACAGGTTGGACATTTCGTGCTTCCAACCTGAGGGAAAGTATTGTATTGACGAAAGCACACTCCATCCAAACTCGGGAGGAAATGCCATCCCCGGCCCACCCGCCCTTCTAACGGTTCACAGATTTCCAGGAGCCCATGCACCCAATCAAATGTAATGACAGGCAAAGGCAAAGGACACCTGAGAGAAGGAGGAGGAGGAGGAGGAGGAGTTCCCAGAATCGTCTAGGCTTGAGTTAGAGGAAAATAGGAAGGCCGAAGAGTTTTTCCTTTTCAAGTTGAAGAATAGCCACCAGAACCAACAGATCGAAATAGAGGAGAAAAAGATTTTACAGACAGTTGTTAGAGATGTTTTAGCAAGAGGCCAGACAAGATTTTAACTCAGTAGGAGAATCAGGAAGTTAGCGGCACTTTCATTGATGAAAGCCCGCTTTGCTCGACGAAAAGTATCCCCTGCAACGATTCCTAGCTGAATGAAAATTAGCAAGAATGATAGAAGGAACGAGATTTTTTCCACCCCGATACGCAACTGTCTCTAGCCTGAATGACCCGAGAGCAAGCAACGGTCGAAACCATGGATTATGAGGAGAGAAAGATTTAATTCGAAAGAAGGAATGAACCTGCTCATACCATCAACGATTAACAGCTCCCATCTTATCGGCAGAAGCCGAAACGTCACCAGAGTCAAAGCAGCTCATTCCAATTAATAGCTAGCGTAAGAAGAGACGCAAGGCCCCACAATCGGCCGATCAAAGTGCCAGAAAAAAAGAGCATAATATAAATATATATATTATATATAATATATATATATATATATATATATATATATATATATATATATATAATATATATATATAATAATTATATAATAATATATATATTATAATATATATATATAATATATAATATATATATATAATATTATAATTATATATAATATATATATATATATTTATATATATATATATATATATATAATATATAATATAATATAATATAGATATATCCAGAAATCGAAAATTCAAAATTACAATTATTCCATAAACTCCCATGATAAGATGCCAAAAATATTTATTTTATATGCATTTAACCAAGTAGAAAACATCCGCACATCCTCATTTTTTTCCAAAAGAGGATGCCGGATGCGGATGCGATGTGCCCGATTAAGTGAGCATGCGGATGCGGATGCGGATGCGATGTTCAATTTATGGGGTGCGGATGTTCCGCAAATGCGGATGCGGATGCCGAAAATGTCATGTCCATCCACTAATATATAATAATAATATATATATTCTATATATATATATATATATATATATATGTATATATATATATTATATATATATATATATATATTTATATATATATATAATATATATATATATATATATATATAACATGCAATACAATCAAATGCATAAATGGCCGCGTTGAAACCTTGTGTGCCCTTTGAAAGCTATAAACAATCAATATATATATATATATATATTATAATATATACTATATATATATATATATATATATATATATATATATATATATATATATATATATATATATTTTTTATATATTCTTTTTTTTTTTTTATTATATATAATTATATAATATATATATATATTATAATATATATATATATAATAATATATGGGGTTTACATACTCTAATTTATATTGTGTTGAATATGGCCAATTCCAAATCAACCTTATAAAAGTTTTGAAAATTAGAAAATGTAAATAATATACCTAAAGGCACTGGAGACAAAACTAGTTACAGTTTCAAGTTCACACGATAAATTTGAAAACTGATGGTCACTGTGACGGTCATAGTCAGAAAGCCAAACACACCTAAATAATTAAGTTTTACAATAGGAAAAAAATAGTCACGCGATTTATACAAGGGAAGTTCTAAGTAACGTTTGTAACTCTGTGTGTGTGACAAGTGTTTTGTACAAGGAATTACAATTGAAACACCTTTATTTAAAATTATAATTCGAATCGAATTTGCAACACTTCTACTACAAAAGTGAAATAGTGAACCAGATAAAACTTGAAGAGTCAAAGTTAAAAAATGTATTTAAAAAAAATATGTTAAAAGTAAAAATAATGTAGCCATCTTAGTAAGTAACAATATGAAACATGTTAAAAGTAAAAATAATGTAGCCAGCTTGGTAAGCAACTATATGAAACATGTTAAAAGTAAAAATAATGTAGCTATCTTAGTAAGTAGTTATATGAAACATGTTAAAAGTATAATGTAGCCATCATTTTAAGTAGCTATATAAAATGTTAAAAGTAAATATAATGTAGCCATCTTAGTAAGCAACTGTAGGCAACATGTTGAAAGTAAAAATAATGTAGCCAATCTTAGTAACTCTATGAACATGTTAAAGATATTGAAATTATAAAGACAAAGTAGGCTAGCTATATAAAAATATATTAAAAGATAAAAATTAATGTAGCCTTCTTAGTAACTATATAAAACATGTTAAAAGTAAAAAATTGAGCCATTTTAGAAACTATATAAAACATGTTAAAAGTAAAAATAATGTAGCCATCTTAGTAAGTAGCTATATCAATTGTGTAAAATTGTCTTTTAATTAATTATCTGCTAGTGATTGTACTGTAAATGTACCGATTTCGTATGCCAATTCTTCTGCAATGAAAGTCGGATGTATTGTCTTTACATCTAATACACTACGACAGCGTATGTTGCTGCACACTGCACAGGTCAAATAAGATATATCAGCAATATGCAGTTGACGAGCTAATCACAATATCAGTTAATATCCTGAATTACTTAAATGAATTCTGCAAAGTAAAAGCTCGTCCACACTAAGCCGCATTATTACATCTTTCAAGGCCGTATGCCGAAGCCAATAGTAGTGTGAACCCCTTTTTGTTGGCCGTAAAATTCGGCAAAATCGTGCCAATCAGAATGCTGACACGTATAAGAAGAAACTTAGTAAGATTATATTGGCAGAGCACCTTCTCACAGGGAAATTTAGACCAGACATTAATATCATGCATTTATAACAAGATATCCAGCCCTCTTAATATTATTACCTGATGGGGGGGGGGAAGAAAGAAATCTTAATCTAAATTTTGAACTTCGTAATTTACCCATAATATTATTTTTCGAATATTTAATCTACTTTTTTTTGTTTTGTTTTTTTAAATTAACGATACGAATATAATTGTATGATTTTAAGATTTAAGCTTAATTATTAAAAAAAATAAAGGCATATCCTTGAAAATGTCCAACGTAGGTGGAGGAAAGCTTGGGAGTAGTAGGAATAACATTTTGCACGTGTTGGTCATTTGAACCACATCTCCCAGAACCTATTCTACCTGGAAGGCTTTTTTTGAAGCCCAATTTTTTACCTTTTTTGACCTTTTTTGACCTTGACCTTTTTGGGCTTGATCTTTTTTTGAGCCCAAATTTTTTACCTGACCTTGACCTTTTTGGGCCTTTACCTTTTTGGGACTTTACCTTTTTGGGCCTTTACCTTTTTGGGACTTTTACCTTTTGTTTCGACCATACCTTCCGTCTTTTCCAATGGGTCACATTTTTGGCCACGTATTTTTCGGCAACCCTAATTTTTTGAGAACCCTAATTTTTTGAGAACCCTAATTTTTTGGCAACCCTAATTTTTGGCACCCTAAATTTTTTGGCAACCCTATTTTTTGGCACCCCTAATTTTTTGGCAACCCTAATTTTTGGCAACCCTTCGAGAAGGGTTGCGCCAAACCGGTTGCGTTTAGCAACCGTTGTAAGCGTAATTGTCCCGCTATTTTACGCCGCTAAATTTTTTCGAACCATGGGTCAATTTTTTGCCCACGGTAATTTTGGATCTTACCCTTTGATCTTCCGTGGGTCATTTTTGGCCCACGTTAATTTTTGGTTACCCTTTGGGTCTTCCATGGGTCAATTTTGACCCACGGTAATTTTGGCTACCCTTTGGTATTCCATGGTCAATTTTTTGCCACGGTAATTTTTGATCCTTCCTTTAGGGCTTAGCCCTATTTTTGATGTCTTTACCCTTGTTTGACCATGATATTTCGGCTTTAACCTTGCCATATACCATGGGTCAAATTTGACCCACGGTAATTTTTTGTCCTTCCTTTAGGGGCTTAGCCCTTTTTTGATGTCTTAACCTTGTTTGACCATGATATTTCAGCCTTGTCCCTGTCATGTACCATGGGTCAATTTTGACCCACGCTACACTTGAATGGCTTTGGAATGGTTTCCCAATCACGCGTAAGAAGTATCTAGGATGTTCTATAGTGTTCTATGAGTATTAGATGAAGTGGCAGGTGAGTGCCAGGTGAGTGCCATGAGTGCCAAGTGAGTGCCGAATGAGTGCCAAGTGAGTGCCAAGAGTTGCAAGAGTGCCACATAGTGCAAGTGAGTGCCACATAGTGCCGACTGAGTTCAAGCCTTTTTCTAGCCTCCCCTGAGCCTAGAATAGCCCTAATATGGGTGTCTACCCTAGGTAATAAGGTATGAGGAATCGATTGGTGTATATTACAAGTTGCTAGGATGCTTCCTACTATGAGTTAGTCTTTTTCTAACACTTATAAGCACTTACACTCGCTATAGACACTTACACTAGCCTATATACACTTACACTCACAGCGCAACAGGTAACACTTACACTTACACTCAACACTCGAAGCTAATTTTGTTGCCATCATCTTTGATGAACTCATGCTATGAATGAAGTCCATCTTTGATTACGCACCATAATTGATGCATTCCAATATTTGATGACTCAATCTTTTGGTCTACCTCTGGATCAATAAGCGCCACAGGTCCGCAAAACCCCTCCCCACAAAGGATGGAGGCCCCGCTCCCGCAGGTGCGACCCGCTGCGCGAATGAAAAATATATATACTATAAGTCATTCATTTTTATTTCAAACTTAAAATTTCAAAGAATTTCTTTCAAATATACTATGAGTCATTCATTTTTAATTCATACTTAAACATTTTTTATTAAAAACATTTTCGCGAACCTAAAACTGTAACTCATTACAGACCTATTATTTAACACATATATTTATTAACATTATTTTTACTTAATACTTTTTACTTAATACTTTTTAATTTATAAATTTTTAAAATTGTATGTAAGAAGAAAAACATTACCAAGAATATCATAATAAACATTTTATTTTACTACAACTTCGAAATTTTTATTAAAAACATTAAGCATTACATACCTTAAAGCGTAAATCAGTAAATCAAAATAAAGGTGTAAACCTAACACCAAGGGGAATTAGTATGCTTTTGTTTTACTGCTTTTACTGCTTTAACTCATGTTTTACTGCTTTAATAACTTTTCTGCTTTACTGCTTTAACTGCTTTTTTACTGCTTTAACTTTCTGTTTACTGCTTTAACTTTCTGTTTTACTGCGCTTTAACTTTCTGTTTAACTGCTTTAACTCATGTTTTTTTACTATTTTAACTTATATTTTTTACTGCTTAAACTCACATATTTATTAGCATTACATACCTTAAAGCAGTAAATCAGTAATTCAAAATAGCGGTGTTACCTATCCCTAGGGGGGATTAAAGTAATGCTTTTTGTTTTAACTGCTTTTACTGCTTTACTCATGTTTTACTGGCTTTAACTCATGTTTTACTGCTTTAACTCATATCTTTGTTGTACTGCTTTAACTCACATAATTATTAACATTAACATACCCTTAAATCAGTAATCAGTAAATCCAACTACCCTTGTGTGAAACACCAAGGGGGGATTAGTAATGCCTTTTGTTTTACTGCTTTTTACTGCTTTAACCTCAATGTTTTTAAACTGCTTTTAACTTTCTGCTTTACGCTTTTTAACCTTTTCTGCTTTAACTGGCTTTAACTTTCTGCTTTACTGTTTTTTAACTTTCTGCTTTACTGGCTTTAACTCATATATTTTATTAAAACATTATGTTTTTTTATTTTGTTTTTAATACCTTTTATTTATTTAAATTATTATTTTTATTTTCTTATTTTTTTATTATTTTAATTATTTTATTTTTATTAATTTTTTAATTTTTTATTTTATTATTTTACTTCATGCCTATTGTTATTGATTATTTAGAACACACATACAAACAACACACACAACACACACACAAACACACCCACACACCCCACACATACACTTACACTTATACACACATTCAATATGACACTTATACACACATTCACTATGACCCTTACATTTACCCATAGACACTTACCATTTACACTTATACACTTGCGGTCACACACACACACACGCACACCAATACACTTACCTTATACACACATTCACTATGATACTTTATACACACATTCACTATGACAGTTACATTTACCCATAGACACTTACATTCACTTAAACACTCACACACAGATTTACTTACACTCCCACACAGATTTTACTTTACACTCACTACAGATTTACCTTAACACCTCACACACAGATTAATTACACACCACAGATTTTACTTACCTTCCCACTAGAATTACACACCACACACACACACACACACACTTACAGCAATATAAACGTAATAATTTAATTAACATTTTTATGTTTTAATTTAAACACGTACATTTTAAATTTAACTCATTTCAAATATAACTAAAATTATTTCAAAGTTTCTTAAAAGCTTCTATAATAAATCAATCATTTTCTTTGAACAAAGAATTATTATTAAATTTAATACTTTTTGTTTATAATTTTATAACTATCAAGTTTTAAAAAAATTGGTCCAATTAAAATTTATGAAAATTTTATTAAAAAAACATATATTTTTACGTACCCTTAAAGGCAATAATGCAGTAAAATCAGTAAGGACGCCCCTAGCACCCCTCCCCCCTACATCAAAGCCCTAATGGCCCGTTTTTGTTCTATTGACTTTACCTGCTTTTAAAGGTCATCATCTTTATCCATGTAATAAGTAATAAATAACAAAATACGTTCTCCTCTGCTAACATAACATGTATTTATTAAAATCCATTCTAAGTTTTTTATTTAAAAAAATAACAATTATTCACGTACATTTATATTATCACTCGATGTTAACTAAAATATTTCAAAGTTTTTTTTAAATATTCGGTTTTTCTTATTATTTATTATTATTATCGTATGAACATTGACAATCCATCACGAGGAAACACAACAACCACCCGCACTGCTTACAGATACGAAACTGAACCTCTCTCTGTAAATGTGTTGAAATAACTAACTTTAGGTCTAAATTTAGGATAATCGTTTTTTTAACCCGGGGCGATTTAAAGCCTAATTTCCGGTCAAAATATATTTCAACTGACCTTTTTCTGTAAAATGTGGTGCAATAACTACGTTAGGCCTAAATGTAGGCCTAAATTTAGGATATAAGCCTTTTTTGTAGACGGGCTAATTTAATCCTAATACCAGGTCAAAAGGTAAATCCAGTATTGTCTGATCATTGTTATTATTTATTTTTATAAATATATTTCAAACTGAAACAAGCTGGATCTCGGTAAGTTCCTTTAAGCAGGTAAAAAGGAAAAGTATTTTTTCCTTACTTGTGATTGGTTCCGGGGTAATCCTTATCTCCTATATGACTCGTATGTGATGGTCCGGAGAATTTTTTATCGTTCTTTTTGAAAATTACTTTGTTCTTTTAAACTTTTATTTGAGCAGGTGTGTGTTTTTTTATCTTTTACACCCAAACTCATTTTAAAATCATAGTCATTTTAGCTGTTAAGCGGTGCACAAGTTATCTGATTCGTATTAAAAGTGTTTTATTTTTACTAAGTGTATATCATATTTATAATAAATACTTACTTACATATTTATAATAAATACTTACATTGAGGGGTTGGCTGCCTTTGCGGGTGGGGCTCATGCTGAGCCCTGATGGTTAGTTTATGAACTAGTGAATAAATTATTATCTATTCTAGTGAAATTAATAATTATTCCTCAAGTAAGTATTTATTATAAATATGATATACACTTAGTAAACATATAAAAAACACTTTTAATACGAATTCAGATAACTTGTGCACCGCTTAACAGCTAAAATGACTATGATTTTAAAATGAGTTTGGGTGTAAAAGATAATAAAACACACACCTGCTCAAATACAAGTTTAAAGAACAAAGTTAATTTTCAAAAGACGATAAAATAATTCTCGACCAATCACATACGAGGTCAAATAGAGATAAGGATTACCCCGACCAATCACAAGTAAGAAAAACATTTCCTTTTTACCTGCTTAAAAGATCTTACCGATCTGCAAAGAAAAGATTTGAAAATATATTTATAAAATAATAATAACATGATTCTTGTCGTATCGGAACTTAACCTTTTGACCCTGGTATAGGATTAATTAAGCCCCATTCCCTCTACAAAAAGGCTTAATCCTAAATTTAGGCCTTACATTTAGGCCTAAAACGATAGTTATTGCAACACCACATTTTCAGGGAAAAAGGTAGTTTTGAGAATAAATATTTTTTGACCTGGAATTAGGCTTTAATCGCCCGGTTACCAAAAAGGAATTTATCCAATTTTAGACGCTAAAAAGTAGTTTATTTTCAACCACATTTTCAGAGAGAGGTCAGTTTTCCGGTATCTTGTAAAGGCAGTGGGGCGGGTTGTTGTGGTTTTTCCTGCGTGGATGGGATTGTCAATGGTTACATGGATAATAATAATAATTAATAAAGAACCGGAAAATTAATTTAAAAAAACTTTGGGGAAATTATTTTTAAGAAATAACATCGGTGAATTAAATATAAATGTAAAGTGAATCATTGTTATTTTTAAATAAAAAACTTAGAATGATTTTTATAAAATACATGTTATGTTAGCAGAGCAGAACTTATTTTGAGTTTATTTATACCCCTTATTACATGGATAGATGAGAAAAGCAGTAAAGTCATAGAACAAAAACGTGGCATAGCTTGATGTTGAGGGGTGCTAGGGGCTGTCCTTACTGATTTACTGATTTTTGCTTTAAGAGTAAAATATATGTTTTTAATAAAAATTTCAAATAAAAATTTTTAGTAAAAAGTTATTTTAAAACTTGATTATATATTTATAAATTATAAATAAAAAAAGTAATTAACAGTTAATAATAATTCTTTGTTCAAAGATAATGATTGAATTTATTATAGAAGTTTTAAGAAACATTTGAAATAATTTTAGTTAATATTTGAATGAGTAATATAAATGTACGGGTAGTTAATTAAAACATTTAAAAATGTTTTATATAAATTTATTACGTTTTTTATGTTTGTAAGTGTGTGTGGTGGTGTGTGTTGTATGTTGTGTAAATCTGTGGTGCAGTGTAAGTAAATCTGTGTTTTGTCGTTTAAAGTAATTTCTGTTGGTTGTTGAGTGTAAGTAAATTCTTGTGTGGAAGTGTAAAGTAATGGGCTGTTTGTGAGTGTAAAGTAAATCTGTGTGTGAAGTGTAAGTGGTAAAATGTAAGATTGGTCTATGGACAAATGTAAGTGTCAAGGAGTGAATGTTGTGTAGTATCATAGGTGAATTGTGTGTATAAGTGGTAAGTGTATGTGTGCGTTGTTGGTGTGTGTGACCGGATGTGTATAAGTGTAAATGTAAGTTTCTATGGGTAAATGTAAGTGTCATAGTGGAATGGTGTGTATAAGTGTCTATAGTGAGTGTGAGTGTAAGTGAAGTGTATGTGTGCGTGTGGTGTGTGTGTGTGTGTGTGGTGGTGTGTGTGTAATGTGTGTTCTAAATAATAATTACAATAGGCATGAAAGTAAAATACACTTAAGTTATAAAATAAAAATATAAAATAAAATAAATAAAAATAATAATAAAATAAGTTTAAATAAAAATAATTAATAAAAATAAAATAAAAGTAATTAAACAAAATAAAAACATAAATATTAAAAAAACATATGAGTTAAAAGCAGTAAAGCAGAAAGTTAAAACAGTAAAAGGCAGAAAGTAAAGGCAGTAAAGCAGAAAGTTAAGGCAGTAAAGCAGAAAGTTAAAAGGCAGGTAAAACATGAAGTTTAAAGCAGTAAAGCAAGTAAAAACCAAAGCATACCTAATCCGCCCCTTTGGTTGTTAGGTCACCACCTCTATTGATTTACTGAAATTTAGCTGTTTAAAAGGTAATGTTTAATGTTAATGATATGGTTGAAAGTTAAAGGCAGTAAAACATAATGAGTTAAAAAAGCAGTAAAAAAATGAGTTTACAAGCAGTAAAAAACATGGAGTTTAAAGCAGTAAAGCAGTAAAAACAAAGATATACTAATCCCCTAGGTGATAGGTAACACCTCTATTGATTTACTGATTTACTGCTTAAAGGTATGTAATAGTTAATAAATATGTGGTGAGTTAAAGCAGAAAAACATATAAGTTAAAACATGTTAAAAACTTGAGTTACAAGCAGTAAAACAGAAAGTTAAAGCCAAGTAAAAACCAGGAAAAGTTAAAAAGCATAAAGCAAAAGTTAAAAGCAGTACAAACATAGTTAAAGCAGTAAAGCAGAAGTTAAAGCAGTAAACATGAGTTAAAGCTAGTAAAGCAGTAAAACAAAAAGCATACTAATCCCCTCTTGGCGTTAGGTTACACCTTTATTGATTTACTTGATTTACTGCTTTATAAAGGTATGTAATGTTAATGTTTTTCATAAAATTTCGAACAGTTGTAGTAAAATAAAATGTTTATTTATCAGACACTCTGGTTTTTCTCTTCCATTACAATTTAAAATTTATAAATTAAAGTTTCACGTAAAAAGAATTAAGTAAAAATAATGTTAATAAATATGTGTTAACAATAGGTCTGTAATGAGTTACAGTTTTTAGGTTCGCGAAAATGTTTTTTAATAAAAATGTTTTAAGTATGAAATAAAAATGAATGACTCATAGTATATTTTGCGGTCACTTAATAAAAAAATTTAAGTATGAAATAAAAATGAATGACCTTATAGGTATATATATTTTTTTCATTCGCGCGGGAGTCGCACCTGCGGGAGCGGGGCCCTCCATCCTTTGTGGGGAGGGGTTTTGCTGGCTGCGGCCTGTTGGGCAGCTTATGATCCAGAGGTAGACCAAAAAGATGAGTCACAAAATATGAATCATCAAATATAGGTGGTACAAAGATGACTTCATCAAGAGAGAGTCATCCAAGATGAGGCCAACAAAATCTGAGCTTCGAGTGGTGTGAGTGTAAAGTGTAAGTGTACCTGTGCGTGTGAATGTAAGTGTATATGGGGCTAGTGTAAGTGTCTATAGCGAGTGTAAGTGCTTATAAGGGTTAGAAAAAGACTAACTCATAGTAGGAACCCATCCTAAGCAACTTGTAATATACACACCAATCGATTCCTCATAACTTATTACCTAGGGGTAGACACCCATCATTAGGGGCTATTCTACGCCTCAGGGAGGCCTAGAAAAAAGGCTTGAAAAAGTGGGCAACTAATGTGGCACTCACTGGCACCTATGTGGCACTCCCACCTTTGGGCAAACTCCTTGGCACTCACTTGGCACTGCATTGCACTCACTTGGCACTCATTGGGACTCACTTGGCAACTCACCTGGAACTCATCTAATACTCATAGAAACACTAATAGAACCATCACTAGATAACTTTCTTGCGGTGATTGGGACCATCAAAGCCATTCAAGTTTAGCGTGGTCAAAAATTGACGCCATGGTAAACATGACAGGGACACAAGGCTGAAATATCAATGGTCAACAGGTTAAGACATCAAAAAAAGGGCTAAGCCCCTAAAAGGTGGCCAAAATACCGTGGTCAAATTTGACCCATGGTAATGGCAAGGTTTAAAGGCGAAAATATCATGGTTTCCAAACAAGGTAAAGAACATCAAAAATAGGGCTAAGCCCCTAAAAGGAAGATCAAAAATTACCCGTGGGCAAAAATTGACGCCCTCTGGGGAATACCCAAAGGGGTACAGGCAAAAATTACGGTGGGTCCAAAATTGACCCATGGAAGACCAAAGGGTAACCAAAAATTGAAACGTGGGCCAAAAATGACGCCACGGAAAGATCAAAGGGGGTATTCCAAATTACCCCGTGGGCAAAAATTTTGACCCATGGTCGAAAAAAATTAGCGGCGTAAAATAGGGGCCCAATAACGTACAACGGTGCCTTAACGCAACCGTTTGGGCGCAACCCTTCTTTCGAAGGGTTGGCCCAAAAATTAGGGTTGCCAAAAAAATTAGGGGTTGCCAAAAAATTTAGGGTTGCCAAAAAAATTAGGGCTGCCAAAAAATTGGGGTTGCCCCAAAAATTAGGGGGTTCTCAAAAATTAGGTTCTCAAAAATTAGGGTTGCCGAAAAATACCGTGGGCCAAAAATGACCCATGGAAGACGGAAGGGTTGGTCGAAAAAAAGGTAAAGTCCCAAAAAGGTAAAGGCCAAAAAGGTAAAGTCCCAAAAAGGTAAAGGCCCAAAAGGTCAGGTCAGGTAAAAAAAGAATCAAGCCCAAAAGGTCAAGGTCAAAAAAGGTCAAAAAAGGTAAAAAATTGGGCTCAAAAAGGCCTCAGGTAGGTTCCTGGGAGATGTGGTCAAAATGACCAACACGTGCAAAATGTTATTCCTACTACTCTTGGGTTATTGCAAAAGCAACAATTTTATTTTATTATGGAATTATTTATAAAAAAAAAAATAAAAAAAAAAATAAAACATTGAAAATGTTTGAAAGGTAATTGGGAATTTAGAGGAATTATTATTATTATTAATATTATTATTATTATTATTATTATTATTATTATTATTATTATTATTATTATTATTATTATTATATTCATATTATTATATTATTATATTATTATTATTATTATTATTATTATTGGACCTTGTGAGTTATATGGATCCGTTAATTCTGTGTTTTATGTAATTTTTTTATCATATATTGGTAGTAATAATACTAACAATAAATTAAATTGATAATAAGAAAGATACAAAATTTTAAAATATTAAATTTAAATAATAAAGTAATCAATAACGAATAACGTACATTTTGCATAATAAAGAAAATGTTTTTTAGTGTTAAAACGTGAAAAAATTTAAGATTGGGGATAAAATGATGTCTCTGTTTAAAATTCGGTTTTTATTGATTTATTTTTTTTCATATATTGATTCTGTGTAAACTTAACAAAACTTATCATAATCTGAACTAGGAGGGTCCTAAGCCAAAACCTAACCTATATGGATTGACGATGCAGTAAACCTATACCTAACCTATATGGATCGACCATGAAGTAACCCTATACCTAACCTAGATGGATCTACTTTGCCGTCAATTTTTTCTTGTTATATATAGGATTTTTGCATTTCAGAAAATATTACGAAGCTTCTCGTTCTCCCGGTAGCTGCCAAACGTACGACGCTTAAAAAAGTATGATTTTATTAAATAATTACCCCTTTTTTTAATTTAAAATTTTTTGATCCTGTTTATTATCAACACTGAAATTTATTATTAGTATCATTTAATAACAATATATGAAAAAAACAAATATAACGGATCCATTCGGACCTTATTATTAATTAAATGACAAAGCAAATACTAATTACGATATCCAATAGTTAACTTTAGTAGGCTATTAAAATTGCGTAATTCTTATTATTATTATTATTATTATTATTATTATTATATTATTATTATTATTACTATATATATATATATATATATAATTATATATATATATATAATATTTATGCTATAATATATATATATATATATATATATATATATATATATATATATATATATATATATATATATATATATATATATATATATATATATATATATATATATATATATATATATAACAAAATTTTATTTATTAATAATTTGTTTATAAAATAATTTGTAAATTTGATGTGAATACTTCGTAATAATTACGAAAATATGGCGCGAATTGCCATAATTGTAAAGTTGTTAACGGTTGGCAAGTTGCCCCTCCAAAGGTTGCCCATGTCATTTGATTCTGTTGTTATTGTTTTCTGACGCGGGAAATGTAGTAGATAGATACAAATTTTCGAAGCGCACGACGCTATTATAAACGCTCTGTAAATAATTGAAATAATAAAAACTGATACAAAATATCTTTCAGTTAAGCCCGTGAAATAAAATAAGAAGAAAATAATATAAAAATAAAGTTTAAGTGAAAGAAACTACTTTTTCGTTGGGAAGGCTTAGACCTAGAATAAGTCCTTCCACGTTGGTGATTACCCCAGAGTGGACGAAAACAAACCAATAAAAACATTATAATAAAGAAAAGAAAATTTAAATTGAAAAAAAAAAAAAAAATTAAGAAAAGTAAAATATTAGGAAATTAATAACTTTGGAAAAATAAGCCAGTATGGCAAATTTTAATTATATTTTTTTTATAGGCCTAGGCTACTCACGCACGTAATTGCGTTCAACAAAAAATAAAAAGACTAATAGTTTTTAGTGCATTCATAAATAATAAAAAGGAAAAAAAAAAAATCTACAGATATAAAAGT
>JABUQX010101886.1:2500-10000 GCA_015478945.1 Trachelipus rathkii
AATAAAAATAATGATATAATAATAATATATATATTAAATAATAATAATAATAATAATAATAATAATAATAATAATAATAATAATAATAATAATAATAATAATAATAATAATAATAATAATAATAATAATAATAATAATTATAATAATAATAATAATATAATAATAATAATAATAATAATACTAAATAATAATAATAATAATTCACTTCTTCTTCTTCTTCTTCTTCTTCTTCTTCTTCTTCTTCTTCTTCTTCTTCTTCTTCTTCTTCTTCTAGTCGCTGACTAGACTTCAAACTCGTAAGACGTGTTAAATTGTGTACGGAATATTAAAACAGTAGGAAATAGAAGGAAAATTTGAAAGATATAAAAATTACAGAAGAAAATTTTAAAGGTATAAAAATTTATAACTTTTTTATTTCACTTTATAAAATTATTATTTTATAATTTGAAATACAATTAATTGAATTTTAATTTTTCAGATTTTTATTTTTATTTTTAATAATTTTTTTTTTGAAGCAACTTATTTAAATTTTAGCAATGCCTGCAACCCGCTTCACTTGCTCTTGTTGTAATACTAGCCGGTGGTATTCAGATTTTCCTGAAAATACATTGGCTAAT
This sequence comes from Trachelipus rathkii, assembly GCA_015478945.1. Lineage (NCBI taxonomy): Eukaryota > Metazoa > Arthropoda > Malacostraca > Isopoda > Trachelipodidae > Trachelipus > Trachelipus rathkii. The sequence continues at coordinate 3,118 of JABUQX010101886.1, forward strand.
AAATTTTCTGTCTGCTACTTCTGTAGCTTTGAAAAAAATATAGAGAATATTCAAAATGAAATCATTGGTCTAAAAAATATGATAGGTAACTTAGAGAAAAACATAAATGTGACTAACTCCCCTAAACAAAATTCCTTAATCATTGGAACAAAGAATTTGATGAGCAAAGTTAATAATGTTTCACAGGGGACTTATGTGGCTGAAAGAGCCTTAAGTTCTTTTAAAAACAATTTAGACTTGTGTAGAAATACAGAGAAAAAACAAAGTGACCATTTGAAGGACAATGACAAAAACAAATTTACAAGGGTCTCTAATGGAGTCAAACCTAAATTAAGACCTAACTTTGAACTACCAACATCGAATCCCTTTTCCCTCTTAGAAGTTGAAAAATGTGAAACTGAAACAGTTTTGATTGGAACTTCAATGGTACGTAACATGAATAAAGAATTTATTTTGCGTAATCCTACAAAAAGAAAATATAAAAGCGTTTCGGGAGGAAGAATCCATAATTTTGAAAATGAATTGAAGGATTTGCAAGTTAAGAATAATAATAGTCTAGTATGTGTCATGATTGGATCAAATGACGTATACCAAAAGGAAACTGTGGTCAACGAACTTATCATCAAATATAAAAGACTAATTAAAAATTTGAAAGAAAAAACAGGTAATGTTTTGTGTCTGGGAATTTTGCCTCGTAATTTAATGGGCTTAAGATTTTCCAGCAAGGCTATATTTTTCAACACCAGACTGGAAGAAATTTGCAAGGATGAAAACGTCTCTTTTGCTAATTTTTGGGGAAGTTTTACTGATCAAAATTGTTTATTTGCAAGGGATGGGGTTCATTTGAATGACATTGGTGATGCAAGATTGGGTCGACTCTTGGACACAGAGGTTAGGAAAACACACAGAGAGACAATTGCTAAGAAACAGGTTTTTCGGAACGGTCCAAGTCCTCGCTCGATATGTGCGAAATGAAAGCGGTATCTTTTAATGCAAGAAGTATCCGGAACAAAATAAACGAATTTAAAGCTATTGTTTACATAGAAAATTACGATATAATTACAATTAATGAAACATGGTGCAACTTTAAAGATCGTGATTTTGTTTCGGAATTTCAAATTAATGGCTATAAATTATACTTCAAGGATAGAAACAATAATAAGGAAGGGGGTGGCGTTATGATTTACATTAAAAATATATATCTAACTACTCAGCTGGAATTATCTGATGTTAATGAAATTGATATACTTGGTGTTAAAATAGAAACATCGAATATAAAATTGAACTTAATAAATGTCTATCGTCCACCGTCCTCACAATCAGTAATAGATGTAGCTTTGTATAAAGAATTGAGCAGAGTCTCAGAAGGATTCACAATAATTGTAGGAGACTTTAATTGCCCAAATATTGACTATGATTTACTTGAAGCAGATGCGGAAGGATATCGATTACTAAAATTCTTAGGAGTTAATTTCCTTTTTCAAAAAATTGATTGCCCTACGAGGGGAAACAATATTTTAGACCTATTAATAGTGAGTCACTTGAACTTGGTAAGAAGTTTTGAGGTTATCGAACCCATTGGTAAAAGTGATCATAACATGATTAAATTTACCATTAATATTGAAAACAAAATACACAACAATTACTTGAAATTTCCAGATTTTAAGAACGCCAATTTTAATGGTTTAAAGGACAGTTTATTTGTCTTTGATAGGGATGAAATATTAACAGGAAATGCAAATGTAATGTGGGATACGTTTATACAAATATTTAAAGACAAAGAAAAAGATTTTGTTCCGTATAAAATGAAGCTAACTTTACCAAATTCAAAGCCAAGATGGTGGAATAATGAAATTAGAGATTCTTTAAGTAATTGAAATAGAGCTGATAAACTTTGGAAGTCTTCTCCTTCAGTGGAAAATAATAATAGTTACATAGCTTGTCGTCGAAACTGCAAACGATTAATTAGATATTATAAACGAAACTATGAAATTAATATTGCTCGTGAATGTAAAATTAATCCTAAAAAGTTTTACAAATATGTTAATAACAAAAGTTCCATTAAGGAATCAATTGGTCCTTTACTGGACATTAATGGTAATTTAAAATCAAACAGTGCTGATATGGCAAACATTTTAAATAATTTTTTCTCGACAGTTTTTACGAAAGAGAATCTAGATAGCCTGCCTAGCATGAAAGACATAAGGAATTTTCATGCAGACAACATTTTAGATACATTTGAAATTCTAGAAGAGGAAGTTGCTTTCCAGATTGATAAATTATTAATAAATAAATCGCCTGGACCAGATGGATACTATCCAACGCATCTCAAAAATTTGAAAGACATATTAGTGAAGCCTTTGACAATGCTTTTCAATAAGTCTTTAAAAGAAGGAATAGTTCCTCATGATTTCAAAATTGCTAATATAACTCCCATTTTCAAAAAAGGAGATCGTAAGGTTCCGAATAACTACAGACCAATTAGCTTGACTTCTATAGTTGGTAAAATTTTTGAAGCAATACTAACTAATAGGTTAGTTGCACATCTTGAAGATCATGGATTGCTCAAGAATTCCCAACACGGTTTTAGAAGAAATAGATCATGCTTAACAAATTTACTAAAATAAATTAATGTGGTTATTAACAATGTAAATAACTGTAAATCATTTGATGTCATTGATACCGTCCCTCATCAAAGATTATTAGAAAGGTTTAGAGCTAATGGTATTCGAGGAAAACTTTTAAATTGGATTAAAAATTGGCTTTCGGATCGTCAACAACGAGTCGTTATCAATGGTGAATGCTCTGATTGGACGAATGTTACTAGTGGTGTACCCCAAGGATCTGTCCTGGGTCCAATACTGTTCATTATATATGTAAATGACATAGATGATAATATTTTAGGCAATATTTCGAAATTTGCAGATGATACGAAACTTGGAAATCGCATAATATGTGAGAAAGATTATCAATTACTCCAAAGCGACTTGAACAAGATTGTAAATTGGTCAAAAACATGGCAAATGAAATTTAATACCGATAAATGTAAGGTTATACATTTTGGGAGTAGGAACAATGAATATGATTACAAAATAGATGACACAGTTATCAAAGTTGTCAGTGAGGAAAAAGATCTAGGAGTATTAATTAATAAGGATTTAAAGTTTGCGAAGCAATGTGCTGAAGCTGTTAAAAAAGCAAATAAAGCTCTAGGATTTATTGCCAGAAACTTCGAATATAAATCTAAAAATATAATACTTCCTCTCTATAAAACATTAGTTAGACCTCATCTGGAATACGCAGTGCAGTTTTGGAGCCCATACCTCAAAAAAGACATAGAAAAAATTGAAAGAATTCAAAGAAGGGCAACCAAATTAATCCCTGAATTGAGAGGTAAATCATATGAGCAACGACTACGTGAATTAGATATCCATTCTTTAGAGACAAGAAGATTGAGAGGAAAATTAATAGAAGTTTTCAAAATACTAAATAAATTTGACAATGTCGATTACAGGCAATTCTTTAGATATGATTTTAATGATGTAACACGAAGTAATGGGCATAAACTTTGTCATAAACGATTTCAAACCAATATAGCAAAGAATTTCTTCACTTACGATGTAATTGAGAAGTGGAATAGTCTCTCTTATGAAATAGTGAACAGCGGCAACATCGATTTATTCAAGAAAAAGTTAGATAAACACTTTAAGGAAATTGGTCTGTGAACTTCAACTCATACCGAATCTTACTTTATTAAAACGATATAATTAGATAAGGTGGAATCAAACGAACTATTGAGATCATTTGATAAATGTTAAAAGTACATCTTAAAAGAATTTGGGCGCCGAACTTATATTGAACAGTTTTAATGTTTACCCCTTAGAGGTAAATTTAGCGCAAATGTTTACCGCTGTTCTAGCGCTCTAAGTCGGTGGTCGCATTGATCACACTAACATCTTAATTTGTAATAACAGCTTTGATGTTCACCGCTTAGAGGGTTATTTCTAACGTTCTAAGCCGGTGACATCATCGATCACATTATCATAATATTTTGTATTAACAATTTGATGTCCACCACTTAGAGGGTTATTTCTAACGTTCTAAGCCGGTGACCTCATCGATCACACTATCGTCTTAATTTGTAATAACAGTTTTGATGTCCACCACTTAGAGGGTTATTTCTAACATTCTAAGCCGGTGACATCATCGATCACACTTCAATAATATTTTGTAATTAATAATTTGTAATAACAGTTTTGATGTCCACCACTTAGAGGGTTATTTCTAACGTTCTAAGCCGGTGACCTCATCGATCACACTATCGTCTTAATTTGTAATAACAGTTTTGATGTCCACCACTTAGAGGGTTATTTCTAACATTCTAAGCCGGTGACATCATCGATCACACTTCAATAATATTTTGTAATAACAGTTTTGGGGTTCACCGTTTAGAGGGTTAATTATAACGTTCTAAGCCGGTGACCTCATCTTCCCTCAGACTAGCCTTGAGTGGACTGTAAAGTCTTTGCTAGTCGGTGTTCTCTGTAGTTCTCGTAGTTCTGGTAGTTCTTCTTCTTCTTCTTCTTCTTCTTCTTATTATTATTATTATTATTATTATTATTATTATTATTATTATTATTATTATTATTATTATTATTATTATTATTATTATTATTATTATTATTATTATTATTATTATTATTATTATTATTATTATTATTATTATTATTATTATTATTATTATTATTATTATTATTTATTGTAATTATTATCATAAATTACAAACTCGCTCTGTTGCTAAGTCAAACAGGTTTTCTCATATTGAAGATTTCTACACCAATACTTAAAAAATATATAATAAAATAATAATATTAAAAAAAAAAATTATAAACAATCGAAATATATAAATTAAAAATTAAAATAAAAAAAAATAAAAAGTAAAAATAAATTAAAAATTAAAAGAAATATTAAAAATTAAATAGTATTATTATTATTATTATTCTTATTTCTTTTGTAATTTTTTTGTACTTTTTCCTTTAATTTATGTTATATCAAACCAGCTGTTTATTTAGTGACTAATTTAGTGGATAAATTTTCCTTCAACTTTGTTTGAAGAGTTTGTGACGTCACAATTTTCTCACATTGCATCAGTAATCATGTTATCACTACTACTGTTTCTACTGGAACAAAAGTTAAAAATAATAATAATAATAATAATAATAATAATAATAATAATAATAATAATAATAATAATAATAATAATAATAATAATAATAATAATAATAATAATAATAATAATAATAATAATAATAATAATAATGATAATAATAATAGTAAAAGCAATAAACTTTATAAACTTTGGACTTTTTTAAGAACCATATAATATTTATTATGTGAACTTTCAAGTTCATTTATAACATCTACATATTAAATAAAGATTTTATTAAGCCATTTTATTATATTATTAATTTCTGTAAAATATATATATGATTTTGAAAGGGGTGTTATTTGATAGGTTATTATTATTATTATTATTATTATTATTATTATTATTATTAAATTAGATTATTATTATTATTATTATTATTTTATTTTATGATTATTGTGATAAATATTCATTATTATTATTCTTATTATTAATATTTATTATATTATTTTAAATTCTTATTTTATTATTATTATTATTATTTTTATTATTATTATTTATTATTATTATTATTATTATTATTATTATTATTATTATTATTATTATTATTATTATTATTATTATTATTATTATTATTATTATTATTATTATTATTATTATTATTATTATTATATTATAATATAATTATATTGAAATTATTGTAATTTTTAGTTGTAATTATGATTGTAATTGTGATTGTGATTAATATTGTTGTATTTGTCGTAGTTGTTTTTATTATTAAAATTATTATGATTATAATTATTATTATTAATATTTTTTTAATAGATTTTATTATTATTTATATAATTATCAATTATTATTATTATTATTATTATTATTATTATTATTATTATTATTATTATTATTATTTTTTTTTTTTTATTATTATTATTATTATTATTATTATTATTTATTAATTATTATTATTATTATTATTATTATTATTATTATTATTATTATTATTACTATAATTATATTATTATTATTATAACATTAGTACTATTTTATTTATTTCAATATTATGATTGTTATTATACTATTATTATTAGTAGTATTAATCATTGTTATTATTATTATTATATTGATTATATTATTATTTTATTATTATTATTATTATATTATTATTTTATTATTATTATGTATTATTTATTATTCTTATTATTATTATTATTATTAATAATTATTATTATTAAATTTATTATTTATTATTATTAATAATTATTATTATTAAATATATTTTATTATTATTATTATTATTTATTATTATATTATATTTTATTATTATTATTATTTTATTATTATTATTATTATTATTTATCTTATTATTATTATTCATTGATTGTAATGACTGTTTATGATTATTATCGTATTTTATTATTATTATTATTATTATTATTATTATTTATTATTATTTTATTATTATTCATTATTATTATCTATTTTTATTTTATTCAATTATTATTATTATTATTATTTTTTATTATAATTATTATATTATTATTATTATTATTATTATTATTATATTATTATTATTATTATTATTATTATTATTATTATTATTATTATTGATTATTATCAGTATTATTATATTATATTATTATTATTATTATTATTATAATTATTATTATTATTAATTATTAATTATTATTATTTATTTATTATTATTTATTATTATTTATTATTATTTATTATTATTTT
>JABUQX010101886.1:17500-40000 GCA_015478945.1 Trachelipus rathkii
TCCACTTACCTTTTGATCTTAAAATGACCAGTATGGCCATAGGAAAAGTAAGGAATTTTAGGTATCTTGGTTTAATATTGCATGACAATTTGCGTTTTGACATGTATATTTCCTAAATTGGCCGGAGGTGGAGGTGTGGTTTGTTCTTTACGTGGAGTTCTACCTTTAAAGATTCTTCGAATGCTGCATTTTTCCTTTGCATATCCTCATATTAATTTTTATATACTTTCTTGGGAGTTTAAAATACTAATTGTCTCAGAATTTTTCCAGTTGCATTTAATAACCTGGTCAGGAATTTGGGATTATCAATTGGTGGTAATGTGGGGATGTGCTTGCTGTGCTTAAAATTTTGAATATAAAACAGCTATATGCTGAGACGTGCGGATTGCGGAATTTATGTTTGATGTGCAAAATGAACAAACATGTTTATTATGAAATTTACAAAATGATCTTGAATGGTAACATGAATATTTTACAAGAGAACAGTGCTTAAGGCTTCCTTTCTCCAGAGTGATGGTGAACAAATCTTATTTTAAATCAATTCTTGTTAAGTTTTAAAGTAAGGTACCTCTTGACATAAAAACATCACATTGCAAATATACCATGAAGAGACGCCTTATGTATAATATTATGGAAAACAATATCCAGACAATATGCCAGTATTACCTTTATTTGATCTTATTTAATATGTAATAATATAAAGAACCTGTAAATTTTCAAATATTTGTATGTGATTCTGAATAAAGTCTAAAGTCTATTATTATTATTATTATTATTTATTATTATTATTATTATTATTATTATTATTATTATTATTATTATTATTATTATTATTATTATTATTGTTATTATTATTATTATTTTGCCATAACTATTTTAATTATTCTAATTATCATTAATATTATTATAATTTTTATTTTTACTGTTTTAAAAAATATTAGCAAGCAGAAATAATATTTAATATTTATAGTTTTTTTTATAAAGCATTATTTTCTGCAATTATTATTATTATTATTATTATTATTATTATTATTATTATTATTATTTTATTATTATTATTATTATTATTATTATTATTATTATTATTATTATTATTATTATTATTATTATTATTATTATTATTATTATTATTATTATTATATATTATTATTATTATTATTATTATTATTAGTAGTAGTAGTAGTAGTAGTAGTAGTAGTAAAAGTAATGGAAGTATTGATATTGGTTGTACTATTACCATCGTCATTAATAAAATAATAAAATAATAAAATAATAATAATAATAATAATGATATATTATTATTATTATTATTATTATTATTATTATTATTATTATTATTATTATTATTATTATTATTATTTATTATTATTATTATTATTAATATTAATATTAATATTAATATTAATATTAATATTAATATTAATGTTATTGTTATTGTTATTGTTATTGTTATTGTTATTATTATTATTATTATTATCAAAATCTTTCATTTCAAGGTCATATTATTGCACAATGTTTGTATTTTTATTTCGTAATTATTTTTATTTATTTTTATTTTTATTTATGTATTATTATTATTATTATTATTATTATTATTATTATTATTATTATTATTATTATTATTTAAAAATAAAAACCAGATTATTAGGGTTAGGTTTATTTCATTTTATATAAACTGATTTAACATATGATTTCTCTTCTTAGACATAAATTTGAACATGAAACCGTATAATAAATACTTCATGGGCTCAAAGGACGAAAACGTCCCCTCAAAAGCCCATTTCTCGTTATTGTATTATTTTTTTTTATAATAAATTGCTATTTTTATTGATAAGTATTATGTAATAAATACCATTGACAGAATAATTATTTTCGATTTTGATTATTATTATTATTATTATTATTATTATTATTATTATTATTATTTTTATTATTCATTATTATTATTATTATTATTCGTCAAAGTATTTCAATAGTCATTCTTAAGAAGATTTAATCAGTGTTGTAGTTAACTTTGCAAAACAATTATGTTACAGTTCTAATTGCTTTCGTTGCAATTATTTTGTTCTGCAATTGTATTATGATTATTATCAAATTATTATAAACCAATTGCTTAAATTTAATTTTCCCGTATTACTTTTGAACTCAAAGAACACAATACTGTGTAGCAATTAGTAGCCTCTTTTCAGATATTCATATCATTAAATGTTGTATTATAATTAATACTTTCACTTTATATCATAATTTTATATTAAACTTAATAACGTAAATTTTCTTTTCTGAATAAAGTTTTCGAAATTGAAATTGAAATTGAAATTATTATTATTATTATTATTTTATTATTATTATTATTATTATTATTATTATTAATATTGAATATTAATATTATTTAATATTATTAATTTTAATATTAGCACAAATATTAATATAGTTCATATTAATATATTGAATTGTAATATTAAATATTAATATTATTAATATTAATATTATTAATATTAATATTATTAATATTAATATTATTAATATTAATATTATTAATATTAATATTATTAATATTATTAATTATTAATATTATTATTATTAATATTAATAGTTATTATATTAATATTATTCAATATTAATATTATTAATATTAATATTATTAATATTATATTATTAATAATTAATATTATTAATATTAATATTATTAATATTAATATTATTAATATTGAATATTCCATTCATATTAATAATTATTTATATTCAGTATTGTTCTCTTAATATTATGTAATATTGAAAGTGTAATAGGAAATTTTCATTACATTTAATATTATTAATATTAATATTATTAATAATAATATTAGTGAATCAACTTATTTCTTATATACCTTTCCTTTTTATTACGTATATTATTATATTTCTATAGTGATATGCTTTATAATTTTTAGAATTATAAATTATATTATTAATTTAATATTAATAATATTAATATTAATAATATTAATATTTAATAATATTCATATTATTAAATATTAATATTAGTTAATACTAGAACTTTATTAATATGTAAATTAATAATATAAATATTAATAATATTCATTATTATAATTTAATTCTATAATATTTTAGTTAATAATATTCATATTAATAATATTAATATTAATAAAATTAATATTAATAATATTATATAATAATAATAAAAATAATAATATTAATATTAATAATATTAAATATTAATAATATTATATTAATAATATTAATATTAATAGATATTATATTAATAATTTAAATAATTATAATATTAATATTAATATATTAATATTAATAATATTAATATTAATAATATTAAATAATTAATAATATAATATTTAATAATTATTATATTAAACATATATTATTATATATTTAAAACTAATAATATTAATTGAAAATAATAATTAATTTTAGTATGGAATAATGACTTAACTGATATTAATATTAATCATTTACTATTAATAATTTTATTTGAGTAATGTTACTATTAAATAATTTCTATAATTTACATATTATTTGGAGATATATAATACGGTAATAATAATACAGATCCTATTTTTTTAATATTTACGAACTAATATTATAATATTAATATTAATATTTGAATATTAATAAAAATAAGAGAAATAATATTAATATTAATAATATTAATATTCAGATAATTATTAACATTATAATATTAAATATTAAAATAATATTATATTTAATGATATTTGACTATTAATAGGGGATAAACAATATGATATTAATATTAATTTATATTAAATATTTATCGATGAGAACATTTAATATTTTTTTAATGATTATTATGCTATTAATAGATATTAATGCACACAAAATGATTTAATATAAAATATTAAAATGACTCATCTTAATTTTTTTATAATATTTAGATATTAATAAATATTGATATTAATATAGTTAGTAACACTGTAATATTGATATTAATAATATTCATATTATTAATACTAAGTCTGAATTAATTAAATATTAACTAATATTAATATTAATATATTAATATTAATAATATGTAAATAGTTAAATTATTTTAATTTTAAAAATAAATAAAATTTAATAGTATAGTATTAAGATAAAATATGTTACTATATAATAATATTAATATCTAATATAATAATATGTAGCATATTAATTATTTATAATATTAATATTAATAATATTATATTGAATAATATTTAATATTAATAATATAATATTAATAATATTAACATTGATAATATTATTATTTAATATGAATTTCTTCTATTATTATTAATAATATTAATATTAATAATATTATTATTAATAATATTAATATTAATAATATTATATTAATAATATTAATATTACATCAATATAATATTAATAATAATTATATTAATAATATTAATATTATAATATTAATATTAATAATATTATATTAATAATATTAATATTAATAATATCTAATTTAATAATTATGTAATATTATATCAATCAATTAATCAAAGTGTATTAATATTAATAATATTAAAATTAATATATTAAAATTACTGATCGATCACATTTGGACTACCTTACCAGACCTGATAGATTCCTTTATGGTTGATTCTTCAATTATTGTCCATTATCCTATTCCTAGTATTTATAAAATTAAACATTCTTTAGAAAGAAGTTAAATACGTACAAAAGGTATTCTGATAATGAAGCCTCTAAATTTGTCTCTCAGTTTAACCGATATAGAAACATTTTTCAGCTACATAATAGAAACTCGTATGTTAATGAAATATTTAATATTTAATCGGATATCATGATATTAATTATATTAAGTGGGAAGATTTGAGTGTGATTAAGAATTAGGTAATGTGAAATAATTAGTGGAGATAATTAGAGATATATTCGAAGATTAGTGATAGGTTCAGATTCGATATTAGAGTAATATTAATAATTAATATTATTACTATAATATTATTAAATTAATATTATTAATATTAATATTATTAATATTAATATTACTTATATTAATATTACTGTATATTAATATAATTATATTAAAAATATGTGAAATCGGTAAAGTTTAGATTGGATTAGATTAGATAATACTAGTGATGTTATACTATTAATGTTAATATTACTTAATATTAATAATTATTAATACTAATATTGATTAATAATTATAATATATATTAATATTAAATTAATATAATATTAATTAATGAAAATTCCATATTATTATCATTAATATTATTAATAGCTTATATATTATTAATATCTAATATTATTAATATTAATTATTAGTAATGTAATGATGTATGTTAATATTAATATTATTCAATATTAATATTATTCAATATTAATATTATTATATTAATATTATTAATATTATATTATTAATGATGAGTATCCTGGTATTAATTTCTTATTATAAATAATACTAATATTCAGGATAGTAATGTTAATTATTCATAATTAATTAATACTAATATTAAAATATTAATGATAATAATATCTAATATTAATATTAATAAACATTTATAGTAACAGATTATAATTTCCTAGTGAGTATTTGGTATACACTAATATTACTATTAAATGAATAATTAATACTTATAATATTAATATTAATAATATTAACATTAACAATATTCATATTAACTAATATTAATGTGATATATTAATATAAATAAAGTATATTAATTATTAATATTAAAACATGTTAATATTAATAATATTAATATTAATAATATTATCATTAATACTATTATATTAAAATATTGAAGTATTAATAAAATTAGTATTAATAATAATATTATAATATTATCTATTGTTATAATATTTTATAAAAAAATATTAATACTAATAATATTAATATTATCATATGAGTTTTTTTTTATTAATTTAAAAACATTAATATTAATAATATTAATATTAATAATATATGGCAATTAATATTATACTATAATAATTAACAAAATAATTATTAATGTTAATAATAAACAATAAAACAATACTATTAAGATTAATAATATTAATTTTATTCACTTTACCACTGTAACTCATGTTATATATAAATTAAATCTTAATAATATTAATAGAACGGTATAAATAATTTAATAATATTAATATTAATAAAATTTTTTTTCAATTATATTAAATTTACAAATATTAATATAAAAAATATTTAATATTTGAATACTCTTAAAAATATTAATATTAATAATAATAATGAATAATAATATATAATATTAATATTTAATAATATTAATATTAATAATATTCATATTAATAATATTAATATTAATAATAATAAGAAAAATAAGTTTAAGTATTAATAATTCATAATATTTTATTGCATAATATTAATATTAACAGAATTGTATTAATATACCATTTGTGTTATATGGGTCACCAAATCGATTCTCGCTAGTGATATCAAGATATTAATTAAATATTATTAATATGTATTGACTTTTATTAATATTATTAATAGTAATTAAATGATTACAATTATTAATATTATTAATATTAGGCATTTATTAATATTATTAATATTATTAGTTTCTAATGAATTTTATATATTATTATTATTATATTAATATTATTAATATTATTAATAATATATTATCTATTAATATTAAATAATGATTAATTAATTGTTATTTAAATATTATTAATTAATATTAATAATATTAAATATTAATAGTATTAATATTATTAATATTATTAATATCGTTTCCGAATATCAATAATTTAATTATATTGACAATATAAGTAATATGAATAATATGAGAGCAATATAATAATAATAATAATAATACATAATAATAATAATAATAATAATAATAATAATAAATAATAATATAATATAATAATAATAATAATAATAATAATAATAATATATAATATAATATAATAATCATATAATAATAATAATAATAATAATAATAATAATAATAATAATAATAATAATAATAATAATAATAATAATAATAATAATAATATTAATATTAATATTAATATTAATATTAATATTAATATTAATATTAATATTAATATTAATATTAATATTAATATTAATATTAATATTAATATTAATATTAATATTAATATTAATATTTATTATTTATTATTTATTATTTATTATTTATTATTTATTATTTATTATTTATTATTATTATTATTATTATTATTATTATTATTATTATTATTTATTGTCAATGCATATTTATATTAAATTGTTATTTTTAATGATTTGTAATATGTAATATCGTTGACAGAATTAAAAAATTTTAACTCGATTTAATTTAATTTTTTGTTTTATTCTTATTATACTATTTTTAATTATTTTAGTTATTTATATTGTTTATTAATTTTAAATAGATTAAAATTTCTTATTTGCTATCTTTCTTTTTATTTATTTATTTATTTACAATATTCTATTGCTTATAATTTCTTTCCCCAATTTTCTTTATTGCGAATCTACTGTTTTGCCTTTGTTTCATATTCATTTTTTAAAGGCTTAATTATTTTACTTCTATCTTGCTTCTTTCATTTCTATATTTTTCTCTCTCTGATTTGTCATTTTATAATTTGATGTTTATTTCTTACGTCGTTTGTGTTAGCATTTGTATTTTCTTTTCTTGCACTTTTTCATTTCTTCATTTGTCTTATTTCTTTCTTATTTCTTCATTTCTTTCATTCTTTATATGCTTTTCATGTTTCATTTATTATTCCTATTAGTTTCCTTTCTTTAATTTTTATTTCTTGTTTTTATTTCTTTCATTTTTTCAAATGTTTCATATTTTTTTTCTTTCATTTCATCAATTTCTCACTTTTTCCATAACATTTTTTCGATATATTTCATCTCTTTTATTTCATCTTTTAATTTATTTTGTTCATTTCCCTCCTCATTCATTGTTTCCATGTTTATTATCATTATTATCATCAACATTATTATAATTACTATTATTAATGTTATTATTATTATTATTATTATTATTATTATTTTTATTATTATTATTATTATTATTATTATTATTATTATTATTATTATTATTATTATTATTATTATTATTATTATTATTATTATTATTATTATTATTATTATTATTATTATTATTATTTCCTTCATTTCCCTCCTCATTTATTCCTTCCATTCGTCTCATTTCCAAAGTTCTTTATTCCTTCCTACATTATTTGGCTACTTTTGCACACTTTCAACATTAAAATAAAACTTTGCTCCTAATTTTAGGATGGGTGACTTTGAGAAGTGATTTTCACCATGCTCAATGGCCCGTGGCAAACCAAAATCTGACCTTATTAATAACCCACAGGCGACTGATAATTCGTTGACCTGACCTCGTGTCTTAACAGTGCTTGGTTTTGGCCATTAGCTTAGTAAGGCAGAGTATAAGGTTTATAATGTTAATTCCTCGAAACACGAAACAACGAAAGGAAACTTTGGTACACGTACAAAAATGAAGAAGAAGATGAAAAGAGAAGAGAAGAGAAGAATTTTAATTAATATCCATTATTTTATTATGTATTATTATTAGTTCATTATTATTCATTATTATATATTAATGTATTATATCATTTATTGAGATTATTATTAAGTAGTAGTAGTCAGTAGATGAGTAGTAGTCGAAGTAGTCAAGCGTTATAGTAGTAACAGTATTAGTTGTAGAAGTTGTAGGAATACATAGTAAGAAAGGTAGCAGTATTAGCAGTAATATAATTGATTTATTTATTATTATTATTATTATTATTATTATTATTAGGTATTTATTATTATTATTATTATTATTATTATTATTATTAATTGGATTATATATTATTATGTATTATTATTATTATATATTATTATTATTCGATTATTATTATTATTAACAATATTATTCTCATCATAGTAAGAATTGTATTTCTTTGTAAGACTTGTAGTAGTTCAGTATGTTTGATTATGATATGTGTATGATTATTCATTATTCATTTATTATTATTTATTAATTAAATTATTATTATTTTCATTATTTACTTATTATTAATTATTATTATTTTATTAGTTTATATAATGTTAGACTTGGGAGGCTTTTTTATTAGTAATTATATTATGATTTATTGTATTATGAAGAATTTAGCCGAGTTTTGTAATTGATAATTACTAATGATAATCAATAAAGTATCTCTATTTAAAAATTAAAAATAAAATAATTGCAATTCTGAATGCAAAACAAATATAAATTTCATAAGAAAATAAGAAGATAGTTCAATTCGTTAATATAGGGGCTCAATTCGGTATGAGCCTAGCCGGAGTCGCAGGCAGGACCATAGTTCATACTCAGTCCGGAGTCCTAGGTAGCAATACCTAGAGAATCGTTCCCTCTTAGAATGGTAACTTTATCACCTCCTCCCCCCGCGTTAGGTGTAAATTTTTTTAGAATTACAGAAAAACTTGCTCTTGTAATATTCAAAAATGGTTATTTATGAAAATTTTACCACAACACATTGAGGACTATTGCTGGTTCGATGTTCAGAGTGAGGTAACTAGTTACGATATTAAGAGGGATAATGGACAATATACTGTAATTGCTGCAAGATAACGGTGAAATAAAAGCAATAAAGTATTGATTCCGTCCCAGAATTCTCATGATTAGTTCATAAATTTAAGACAAGTGCTCCTCAGTTAATGATGTAAATAATATGCCTTTCAAAGGTCGAATATGAAACTATTCTGCTATAATATATTATATAATATATATATACTTATATACTTAGTATATTATATATATATATATATTTAATACTATATATATATCTATATATATATATATATATATTATATGTATATAGTATATTTCATTTATTATAATATATATATATATATATATATAAATAGTATATAGTATATATATAGTACGGAATATTTTGTAGTACGCAAATTTTGTTAGATACTACAGAATTCCTCATATACTAGTATACTTATGTATATATACTAGTATAATTATAATATTATATACTTTAGTAGTATATAACTAGTAATATATTACTATATATATATATATATATATATATATATATATATTATAGCGTATTATATCTATTAATATATACTATATATATATATATATATATATATATAATATATATATATATAGTATAATATATATATTATATATATATATAGTATATATAGTATATAGTATATTAATATATTATATATATATATATAACATGATATATTATATATATATATATATATATATATATATTATATCTATCTATATTATATATTATATATATATATATATATATATATTATATATATATATATATATATTATATATATATATATATATATATATTATATTATATATATATTTATATATAGTATATATATATATATTATATATATATATATATATTTAAATATTATATATATATATATATGGTCACTAATATATATTATATATGCCGAGACAGACATTTTCCTTCTTCACTCATTTCTATCTACTTTTAAAATCAAATCTGCTCTATCTTTTACTTCTAGAAATTGCCTCTCGTCTTAATCTTCCGATTCTATTCTGGCTGATCTGGATCAGGATTTCCCGGATGGGGTGGGGTCGTCTCAGACCTTTGGTGAAATGTTCATTTCTTTAAAAAGACTCCAACTTCTGCAAATCTCTTCTCTAAAACGCATTTCTAACATTTCCTATCTCTGTTCGACGGTTCTCTCGTCTCTCCTGTTGAACAATTAAATCATCCTTGGCCTTTGAACATAAAACCGAAAAAATGTTTGGAAACGATCACATCACTACCGGGTTTTGCTAGGGCGGCTCAAAGAACTGGGAGTTCTGTTTAGACTGCGAGACTTTTTTTCCGTCTCTTGCAGTTACTCCAGTTATAAACAAGGGTGTCATGTCGCTTGCATGGAGTACTGCTCTCATATCTGGGGGGGCTCAGTTTCACTCGGCTTTTGGATAGGGTCGAGTCCAAAGGCAAAAATGCTTATAAAAGTGTCCTGGTCCTTTCCAGTCACTTGACCTCTATCTGTTGCGGCGGCGGGATGTTGGTGGCTTTATCCCTTCTTTTTTGTTCCTACAGGTACCCGTAGCGTCAGTGCTCAAGGGGAACTTTTCCACTCTCCGTGCCACCACCTTTACGACCGCCTCGTAGCAAGGGGGTGGCTGTGTCGGCATACAACGAGTTTCTGTTGATTTTAGCAACTTCCAGACTAGGTTCGCTTTCGGTGCTTCCTTACCTGCCACAATCTGTATTCCTTGGATATTCCTCTGTCAATATTCTGTGTTTCCTCTCTCAATTTAATATCCGCTGCCACTTCTAAAGCCCGCGTCTGTGCTCATCTGCGTAATTTGCCGTTAGTTGATTTTTGTTGATTTTAACACTCCCTCCTTGAATAGGGCTCTGTCCGTGAGTGGTGGTGACAATGTAATCATATATCATATATTATATATATATATATTAATATATATATTATTTGTCTATATATATATTATATAATATTTATATATATTAAAATATATAGTATATAGTATCAGTAACAAATTTAGTATACTGCAATTATAAACTACATAACTATATATATATATACAGTTATATTAATAGTGCATTGTCATTAATTTGTGTCACGTAAACCTAAAAACGGTCTTTAACAGGGATTCTTTCACATTCGCTGCTGTAATACTTTAGTCAGGGGAAAAGTTTGTTTCTTGATGTTGCAGATAGCTCGATCGCAAGTGGGAAAAGCTACGTGCAAAAGCTATCGTAAAGTTTGACAGATAACCTTTGCCATCGGTTCAAACCTAAATCAAACGATGTTTTAGCCATCACGACTGGTGAGCATGACGTTAAGAAGTCCTCGCACTTGGACCGAACGCTCTTATGTGGCTTGGAGGTGAGATAATGAAAGTAATATTGTGGTCGTTATGAGGGTAATAGCTTGTTCTGATTTTAATGTGATTTTTAAGGCTATGTATGTTCAGATGAGGTGTGGAGAATTCGACTAATCAGTGTAATTTTTACACCCATGCCTAAACACTGGATATAAAATAATTACCGAAAATTAGTAGAGCAAGTTGATTCAGGAAAAGATTGTTTTTAATTGTCTGTATCCGGTAAGCTGGTTCGGCAGTTCGAGCCTCAGCTCTTATATACTGCGCGTATACAGGGCAAGTATCGGAAGGGTCGAATCTATAGAACCAACTAGAGGTGATCAAAAATCCGCTTGTACTCACGTGCAGGTCAACCTTCGAACTCATATATCAACGGAGAAAATTATATAATAGTAGTTTGTACATCATACGATAACAGTATGTATATAATGTAAGATGATATATATATATATAGGTAATATCATTATATTAGCGTATAATAATATAAATAGCGTATAGTTATATATACTATAAATATATAACATGAGTAGCATCTATATATAACGCTATATAATACTTATATATAGACTTTAGTTAGTAGTATATAATCTTAATATATTATTTATATATATATATATATTATAACGTATATGGTCTAATAATAAATATAGTATATATATATATATATATTTATATGTCATATATATTATATATAGTATATATATATATTTTATATATATGATTAAGTATATATATTATATTATATCGTAAAGTAAGAGCGTATAGTTATATATTATTATAGTTAATTATATATATAGTATTGATATATGATTTATATAATATATATTATATATATATAACTATATATATATAGTATGCACAAAGATATTATATATTAATATATAGTATGTATATATATATATATATATATATATATATATATATATATTGAAATATTAATATATATATATAATATATTATATATTATTATATATATATTATAATATATATGATATATATGTAGTAATATAGTTATAGATATATATATATAGTGATATATGATTTTAGTTTGATAATGATATATTACTATTATAGTTATATATAGTATAAATATATATATAATGATTGATAATTATGATTGAAGTATATAAAATTATAATTAGATTTATTAGTATATATTATTAGTAATATATATATATATTATATAGTTATATATGATATATTATAATTATATATATAATATATATATATTATATATATATATATTATATACTAGGTGTAAGAGTGATTAGGTATATATATAGCGAGTTCAATATATATAGTAATTAGTGAATTATATCTACTTATGATTATAGGTATTAGATATATTATAAATGATATACGAGTTATAGTACAGCTAGTGTAGCGGGACGTCAGGTGGTAAACAGAGGCGAGATAGCTAGTAACGTTAATATAGTACAGTGGAATTATATTATAAATAGTTATAGTACTGATAGTAGCTTACATAATATATACTATATATATATATATATATATATATATATATATATTATATATATATAATATTATATATATATATATTATATAATATATATATATAATATATATATTATATAGTATAGATATATATATATAGTTATATATATATATAGTATATATATATATATATACATATATTGATATATATATATATATATCTACTATATATTATTATATATATAGTATATAATATATATAATTAGCTATATATATATTTATAATATATATATAAGTATATTATATAATATAATAAGTATAATATACTTATATAAATATATGATATACCTAATATAATGTATGCCTTAATATATATATATATATAGTATATATATATATTATAGTATATATAATTAAATATATATAGTGTATATATAGTATATACTATATACTTAAATAATATAATTATATAGTAGAGTTAAGGTAAATTATATCTAGATACATATTATATAATTATCTAGTAACCTGCTATATATAATAATAGGTATAATATTAAATAATATATATATTAAATACTATTAATATATATATATATAGATGTAATATATATATACTTATATTAATATACTTATATAATAATAATAATTTTTATCGATTGTATGAGGTATATATATATAACCTATATATATATATAGTAGATCTATATTATATATATTTTGTCATTTTTTTTTTCAAAATTACAGGGATACTGGAGATATCTTCTTCTTAAATAATGAGTTATATATATATATATTATATATATATATATATATATATATTATATATTATATATATATATATTATATATATATATATATAATATAAGTATATATATATATGTATATATATTACATATATCAAAGTAGTGATAATTATATATAATCATCATTTATTACAACTACCGTAACATATAAATATTAAGAAATTTATATATTTATGATGAATAGTATATATATATATATATAGTATATATACTATATATATATATATATATATATATATATATCTTTTATATAATATATATATATATATATATATAAATAAACAGCACCGGCTATGTTTCTTTGCTGTTGGAAGATGCCTCTTCACCACCAGGGAGCTATATGTTTGTTTTCGTACGTCAAGACTAGGTGAACCAGCAACACAAGTTGTTGTAACCCTTTTTATAGTTATCTCTTTATAGTAAGGTGTTGAAAACATCTTATTGGTTTTTGGCTATTTTATTAAATTTACATTAAATAAGTTTTATAAGAGAAACATTATAAACAATCATTATATCACAAAAGCACCATATAATAACTAATTTCTACATAAAAAAAAACTAAATTATAGAAGTTTAAAGCAAATATATGAATTCTTTGTTCTAAAAAATAAAATCGATTAAAATGACATTTTTACAATTCGTTTTCTTTAATTTGGTTTTCTCTAAATGAAATAGGTAGGTTAAATCTTATATATTGTAAGTACTTTTAAAAAATATTATCTAAACACCACAATATTATTTAAATACAATTAATTATATACTATAAGCACTGCATATCACTTTGCCCCATAAAAATGGAGCGTATTTTTACATTATATTATTTTTAAACACTGAATATATTTAATTAATCACTTTAAAACGCACCCTACGCACTGGGTTGCGTCTAGTCACTAAAGTATGTTCCTGCTGTTCAGTGACACATGATAGGCGAGCCATTGGCTGCCGAACAATTGACATTAGTTTGCAAATAGAGACTTGTTGGTTCCCATCGAAGAAGGCTGACTTGAAATGGAAGCTTCGATGTCTAAGAAAAGGAGAGTATCTGCGCCAAATACTGTGAAATTGATAGTATGTTGCGAACGGATTGTGGCGAAGCAATCAGCTCGCTCTTATAGCTTTCTATTGGTACAGGAGAAGAAGATCTAGAAGAGGGGGTGAGACGAGGGTTACACCCGTACTTTAGATTTGTCAGGCCACTTCCACCAAAGTCTGCACGTTATTGCCTGTTGAGCGAGGTAAATGTGTGCACGGAAAACATGGTGTCTTTGGTTTTGACTATATAGACGAAATGTTGTTGTTGGTGTTGGTGTTGGTGTTGGTGTTGGTGTTGGTGTTGGTGTTGTTGCTGTTGTTGATAATGTAGTTGTTTGCGTAGTCGTTTCTGTTGACACTGATATGACAGGAGCAGACGATACCAAAGCAACTAGATCATTTGCTAGTTCACTAAGTTGTTCAAGGGTGAGGGCTGTCTGTGAAGCCATAGTTGATCGAATGTTGGTTGGGAGAGTTTCAAAAACTGCATCAGGATGATGGGTTCGCTAATCTTTAATTTCGCACCATAAGGGAGAATTTCTCGTAGATGAAGAGAAGGCTTGCCATTTTAGGCTTGTTTAGACAAGCTCGTTGAATAACTCCATCTTACTTCTCTCGCAGATGGTAAAGACTGCTTTCATCAGCGGAGTGTAAGCTTAAGCATTGAGTCTGCAGAGGAGATACGGTCGACGACGTCGTCTGTGGGCAGCTGGGAAAGAACGTTGAAGTACTTCGTCGTCTTCGAGATTATTTTCTCAATGGGAAATTGTGCCTCTAAGACTCTGAACCAGGTTGAAACTGAAGTCTCAGAAAACACTGGAGGTTTCATTTTAATCCCAGCGATAGTTTCTTCTATCTGATCTTCTGAGGGAGGCTGTTGGATTTCGTTGTCTGTAGATAACTTCTTGAGTTCTGAGAGATGGTCTTCTTCTTGAGTCTTGAGAGAGTAGACTACTTCTCGAGTCTTGAGAGAGTCGACTTCTACTTGAATCTTGACAGGGTATTTGGCTTCTGGTTACACCAATTATGTAGTCAAGGAGTTGCAGTCGTATCTTCTTCTTATTCCTCCACCACACGGGTTTCGGTTGAGGTTCTTTTGAAGTCTTACGTAATGACTTCCATTTTATGCTGTAAAACCTAAATAGACAGCACCGGCCATGTTACTTTGCTATTGGAAGTCGCCTCTTCACCACCAGGGAGCTATATGTTCGCTTTGGTTCGTCGAAACTAGGTGAAACAGCAACACAAGTTATAATCCTTTTAGTAATTATTTCTTTATAGTAAGGTGTTTAAAACAGCTTATTGGTTTTTGGTTATTTTATCAAATTTATATTAGCATATATTTAACAAAGTCGATGACTTCCTGTCAAGTACTTTAATTTCTAACACACATTAATTTTTCTCGATGCCCTGAAACCGAGTTGAGTTTTCATTTTACAAATAAAACATCAACCTTGTTTTAAAAAGCCGCTAGAGAAAAAGAACCGCCAAAAAATGCATATTACAATATGTCTAAGAAATAAAATTATATACAATATAAACAATAATTTTTATAAGGAAAGCATTATAAATAAACATTATATCACAAAGGTACCATATAATAACACATTACTACAAATAAACACACTAAATAATAGGTTAAAAACAAATATATTCTATATTCTAAAGAACAAATTCAAAAAAAATGACATTCTTACAATTTGTTTTCTTTAATTTGATTTTTTCTAAATGAAATAGGTTAACTCATATATTTTATAAGTACTTTTAAAAGTATTATCTAACAACCACAATATTATTTAAAAAAAATTAATGCTATATTAGGAGCACTATATATATATATATATATATATATATATATATATATGTTGTTATTAGTTATATATATATATATATATATATATATATATATATATTATTATGTATATAAATATATATATATATATTATATACATATAGTATATATATATATATATATATATATATATATGTTGTTATTATTGTTATATATATATATATTATATATATAGAAAAAGACTCTATGGAATGGTCATTTCCAAGTTAATTGTAGAGTATCTGAAAATTACAGAGTTAGAAACAAATCTTTGTAGATTTATATTAGTCTAAATAAGTAAAAGATTTCATTTTTTTACATTTTGAAAGACCTTGGAGAATCTTCAATTCTAAATGCCATTTGGAATAAAAAAATATTTGGTACCCATGCTTCTTGTCAGGCATTGCATATATATATATATATATATATATATATATATATATATATATATATATATATATATAGCATATATATATATATATATATATATATATATATGTGTGTGTGTGTGTGTGTGTGTTGTGTGTGTGCATGCGTATGTGTGTGTGTGTGAGTGCGAATTAGAATAATCATTGCAAAAAGACAGATAGAAGAGCTAAAGACAACAAGACAAGGCATAACAAAACGAAGCTGAAAATCTAATTAAAATCTAATATTAAACTTTACTCATAATGTACCCGCCCACCTTCTCATAAATAAGGAAATTCAACTCGAAGACATTCCGCAAAACCGGATTGAAAACAAAGGTCCCGAAAAGAGAACGTAGCCTACGACTCACTTGAAAGGCCTAAATGAGCGTCTCGCCAAAAACAAAAGACTAGCGCGAAACGAATGCGTTCGCGTTTCCTCGCTATATTATAGGATCTTTTAAGCACTTTATTTTTAGGAAATTAAAATAAATATTAAATAATCTAGGTATTTATTATAAAATTATAGCAAAACAGTACTTTTTAATTACATATATTTAATATTATTTTATTAATACATTATCTTACAATATTAATTTATTACTGTAACGTAAAATAATCTTTTAGGAAATCTAATTTTATCAGATAAGAAAACTGAAAAAGAATTAAAGTCTTCCATTTTCGAGTGTCTTCAGCTGCCAATTACTGATCTTCCTTTTGTTCGTCAAGAAGAAAAGTGGAAGGAGAAAGGGGAATTAGAAATGAGGTTTCAAGCTTTAAAAATGAAATGAAAAGAAAAGAAAAAAAAACATTCCTATTGTTAAAAGTGTGCGAAAACAAGAATGAGAACCGGTTTTATTTCGATGTATATACTGTACACATCATGATCATAGGATAAGGATATATGTATTCGAAGTTATAAATTTTATTTATAAATTTATATGCAACATAAGAGTGGAAAATTTTCATTAATGTGTTATTTAAAAAAAACTGAAAAGTTCACTCCTCACTGACATTCCTCACTTCCTAGTATCCGGACGAGTTAACGAACCCTAGCCATTTGCCTTGCGACTCTCTTTTGCTACCGTTGTGCCAGGATAAACTAATTTGGAATTCCAAAAAAATTAACTTAAATGTTTCCAAACCCTCTAGTTCACTTTTACTCCTCATCCAAATAAAAATAAATATTATTTTATTTTACATCCAACTGAGCATACAACAGCGGAAGTGCTAACAAACTTGCAATACAAACAAAAAAAATGAAAATTAAAACCAATTCAATTTTTTTTTTTTTTTTTTTTACTATCGAGATAAAATTAATATAGACAATTTTTACAAATCTTCCCTTTAAAAAATGGGAAAAAAATACAAGAAACTTCCTAAATTTTCCTTTGATGTTACTCCAGTATTAAAACCATTCCTTTCTAACATTTGATATATCCAAATGATTCAATTCAGTTCTTTCTTTGGCTCTAATAATCAAAAAGTTCAAATTAGTTTTTCCACCTAATCCAGCAAATTTAGTATGTATATTGGTAAGAACACTGATCTAAAGATAAGATTTTTCCAAAAGCATCCTTTATTATGAAACTACCTGAGAGCTTAGTAGAGCGGCAGAGTCCCATACCAAAGTGGCTAGGGTTCGTTCCCTCCTACAGATCCCATGTAGTAACTACCTAGAGCAGTACCCCTCTTAGAACTGATTTTTACTTGTAAGAATTATCTATTGTTCCAGTAAATCATTAAGACAAGTGACAATGCAATATATGCTCATTTTGATAATGTTTTCAATGTTGATTCTGTCAAAATATTTCATAGTGAGGTTTTTTATGAGAGGAATGTTAGTTGGGCTTTGGCGAGAAGAAAGGTGCATAATTGGAGTGAATGGTGGGGTTTTGTGAGGGAGTATGGTTGTGAGCCTTGCCCAGGGGATGAGTTATACACAAGAAAACTGAGCGAGCCCTCTGTCGTTTTACATTGTCAAAATGTTTAATACTTATATTATAACCTTTGTGGAAATTTTTTATGCAAAATACAATTACATTTTATTGAATGAAGAAGAAAAAGAAAATTAGAGAAACAAGAAAACGAAAAACAGAAGAACAATTTTGGAAGATTAGGAATAAGTAAATTGAAATGAATCATTAGCTATATCATCGGTATTATGCTATGTTATGCTATTAATGTCACATTGACTTTGCTTGGTTTGTTTGTTTTTTATTTGCCTGCCTGCCTACCGGTTTGTCTGTCTGTCTGTCTGACTGTATGTCTGTCTCTGAGCTCTTTTTATTGCGACTTTCGCTCTCTCGCTACGGTTTTGCTACGGTAAATTAATTTAAAATTAAAAAAAAAATTAACTTAGATGTTTGCAAACCCTCTAGTTAACCCTAACTTCTTATCCAAATAAAAAAGTAAAATTATTTTATTTTACATCCAACTGAGCATACAACAGTGGAGGTGTTAATAAACCTACAATCAAAAAAAAAATTGAAGCAATGAGGAAACGTAGCTTCTTGAACCTATACCTCTTGGTAGGCCAGAGAGAGAGAGAGAGAGAGAGAGAGAGAGAGAGAGAGAGAGAGAGAGAGAGAGAAGAGAGAGAGAGAGAGAGAGAGAGAGAGAGAGAGAGAGAGAGAGAGAGAGAGAGAGAGAGAGAGAGAGAGAGAGAGAGAGAGAGAGAGAGAGAGAGAGAGAGAGAGAGAGAGAGAGAGAGAGAGAGAGAGAGAGAGAGAGAGAGAGAGAGAGAGTGAAGTATACTTAAAGAGAGAGAGAGAGAGAGAGAGAGAGGAGAGAGAGAGAGAGAGAGAGAGAGAGAGAGAGAGAGAGAGAGAGAGAGAGAGAGA
Organism: Trachelipus rathkii; assembly: GCA_015478945.1. Taxonomy (NCBI): domain Eukaryota; kingdom Metazoa; phylum Arthropoda; class Malacostraca; order Isopoda; family Trachelipodidae; genus Trachelipus; species Trachelipus rathkii. Next base: position 37,768 of record JABUQX010101886.1, read on the forward strand.
GAGAGAGAGAGAGAGAGAGAGAGAGAGAGAGAGAGAGAGAGAGAGAGAGAGAGAGAGAGAGAGAGAGAGAGAGAGAGAGAGAGAGAGAGAGAGAGAGAGAGAGAGAGAGAGAGAGAGAGAGAGAGAGAGAGAGAGAGAGAGAGACAGACAGACAGAGAGACAGACAGACAGAGAGAGAGAGAGAGAGAGAGAGAGAGAGAGAGAGAGAGAGAGAGAGAGAGAGAGAGAGAGAGAGAGAGAGAGAGAGAGAGAGAGAGAAAGAGAAAGAGAAAGAGAAAGAGAAAGAGAAAGAGAAAGAGAAAGAGAAAGAGAAAGAGAAAGAGAAAGAGAAAGAAAAAGAAAGAGAAAAAAAAAGAGAAAGAGAAAGAGAAAGAGAAAGAGAAAGAGAAAGAGGGAGAGGGAGAGGGAGAGGGAGAGGGAGAGGGAGAGGGAGAGAGCCTCTTGGTAGGCCAGAGCTTGCAAGGCCTTTTGGTAAGCCAGAGAGAGAGAGAGAGGGGGCATCTGGGGATGCCAGAGCTTGCAAGGCATCTTTGTTGGCAGGAGGAACTTCTGCTTGACGTCCTCGTCGACCAGAGCAGGACTTGGACACTCAATTTGTTAAGCCCATCTCTATCCTTAAAAGTTATTTCTTAATAATAAGGACAAGATGAACTCAACTGCAAGTTATCAAGACTTTATTCTCTTGGGAAAGTTCTTTTAGCATAATTTTTACATTCATGTTATTCCAAAATATCTTTATTATATATATATAAAAATTAACATACAAAATAAAATACATTTTACATTTAAACATTTTGTTATACATATTTTTTGCTTTTTTTTATTACTATACATCAAAATCGAAAAAAAAAAAAAAAAAAACATTTTATTTATTAAACTATATTATTATATCGTATGTATAACATATCTTTAAAATTATATCAATATTTAAAATAGCTCTTGGTTAAATCGATCATGGGCTTTTTCAGTCACCCGCCAAATTTTGCTAGTTTTGGAGGGAAAAGTGAATTAAGGAAATGCGGTCAAGAAAGACTCTTTCTTTCATCAGTTTTTTCCCTCATGGGCTCAAATATCCATATGGCAATGATAGTTTACTACGTGTTTTTTAAAACCATATTTTTAAAATAAAACACGTTATTCTATTCAAATATAGTTAAAATGCAGACCATATCTTCAAATAAAATATTGTCACAGTACACGATGAAGCGTTCTGTTATTCTTTTGATTTTTAAGAAAAACGTAAATTTTAGCGTGTATTTCACTATATATATATATATATATATATATATATATATATATGTGTATTTAAAAAATGAATGGATGCTGTATTTATATGCATATGTTTAAATGTTATGTATATGTCTATATATATATATATATATATATATATATATATATATATTTTTTTTTTTTTTTTTACAGAATTTTTACACCACTGCTCACGGCAGAGCCCCCAATTTAGAGTGGGGTGAACCTCGATTAACGTCCGAGCAGGGCAAAGCTTAAGGAGAGAATTGCTCACATTCTCCCACCCGACCAGCAGTTGCGAACCTCTCACTTTGTTGGGTGAGTGCTCTAACACTGAGCTAATGGGCGCTTTTTAAATAAATAAATATAATATTTAAAAATACATATATGCACATACAATACATACCCTCATTACAAATATAAATACATATATAAATAGAAAAGATTTACAATTATTACTACTGCTATTACTATTGTGCCAAACACCATATTTAACAAAAAATTTACATTATATTTCACTAATAATCTCTACTATTTAATTATTTAAATATTATTATTATTATTAATTATGCTATACACTTGATTAATATTATTCTTGCGATACCCTCCCCCCAATGTCTTTTGAGATCCTTACCCAACTATTGACTTGATAAATTAATATTACGCTATACACTATATTCACTGTATTTTAAATTATTCACCACTATTTGCTTGTTAATAACATTATTAACATAATTACCACTATCACTATTATTATTAATATGGTATACGCAATATCACCATTCACGAAAAGATTAATGTGATAGCAGGGGAATTCTTGCCACTAGTGGAAGAGAATTTGAAAATTCACGAAGACGAAGAGAATTTAAAAATATTCTTCAATGACTCGACGACATCGGGAAACGCATCTTCACACTTTCTATAATTTAAAGTTTCAAGTTTCTTCTTTTTTAATTTTCTGTTTAATATAATTAATAATTCAATC
>JABUQX010101887.1:0-2500 GCA_015478945.1 Trachelipus rathkii
CTAGAAAATGTTCTCGAGCTGGTCAGTGAAATAAGTGTCTAGTTAAAAAGTTATAAAAGTTTAAAATGTCTCTGTCACTAACTCTGCGTGAGTTCTGCACGCCATGAGTTCCAAAAAGTTCGCGAGCTGGTCAATAAAGTTCGGCTGGTCAAAAAGTTCCGAGCTGGTTAAAAGTTTCCGAGCTGGTTAGGAAGTTCCGAGCTGGTTAAATCAAAAGTTCAGAGCTGGTCAAAAAGTTTTGAATACTGGTCAAAAAGTTCCGGCTGGTGCAGAAGTCTTGGTAACGTAGTTAAAAAAGTTCGAAGTCATGTCAATACGTTCCTGAGCTAGTTAAGGAATATTTCCGAGCTAGTTAAAATTTCCGAGCTGGTCAAAGAAAGGTTTTACGAAGCTGGTTCAAAAGTTCCGCTGAGCTGTGTCAGATAAGTTTGGGAAGCTGGTTCTAGAAGTTTTCGAGCTGGTCAAAAAAGTTCCGAGCTGGTCAAAATTCGCGAGCTGGTCAATAGTTTCAGTGGGAGCTGGTCAAGAGAGCGGTTCGCGAGAGGCTGGTCAATAAAGTTTCAAGAGGATGGTCAAAAGTTTCTGAAAACTTCGTTTAAAAATGTTCCTTCGAGCTTGTCAAAAGTTTTCGAGCTAGTCAAAAAGTTCCAAGCTGGTAAAAAGTTCTGAGCATCGTTTCCATTAAAAGTTCTGTAAAGCTTGTTAAAAAGTTTCCTCGAGCTTGTCAAAAAATGTTCGTTGAGCGTGTTAATAAGTTCCGAGCTTTTCAAAAGTTCCGAGTTGGTCATACATCAGTTCCGAGAACTTTTTCAAAAAAAGTTTCGTTAGCTGCGGGTTAAAAAGTTTCCGATATGGGGCTGGCAACAAGTTTGCGATACTGGTTCAAAAAGTTAGCGAGGACATTGTCAATTACAAGTTCCGAGCTGGTTACAAGTTCCGCATGACTTTTATTCTGGCTCCACAAAAATTCTTACTTTTCATGATTCCGAGCTGGTTAAAACGTTCCGAGCTGTGGAGAGTCAAACAAGTTCCGCTTACTCAGACCGTGCACAAACACATACTAGACTTATCGTATGTTTATCTAAATATTATAGCGATGACAATTCGAGATACCAGTCCGGCAATAAAGGATAGATTGGATCGGCGCGCGAAATCTGGTCAAAAAGTTTCGAAGCTGGTCAAAAAGTTCCGAGCTGGTCAAAAGTTTATAACTGGGGTTAGAACGTTCCGAGCTTGTCAGAAAGTTTCGAGCTAGTCAGAAGATTCCGAAGCGCTAAAATGCAAGTTAAGATTCACTGAAGTGCCAAAGTGCAAGTTAAGATAGTTCCGAAAGCTGGTCAAATAAAGTTCCCGCGAGTTTGGTCAAAAAGTTCCGAAGCTGGTCAAAAAGTTTTCGCGAGCGTGGTTCAAAAAGTTTGGAACTGGTCAAAAAATGTTCCGAGCTGGTCCAAAAGTTCCGAGCTGGTTAAAAAGTTCCAAGCTGGTTAAAAAGTTCCGCTACGAAGCTGGGTCAAAAAGTTTCGAACTGGTCAAAAAGTTCCGAGCTGGTCAACAAAAAAGTTTGGTACTAGTCAAAAAGTTCCCGAGCATGTCAAAAAGTTTCCGGCTGGTTAAAAATGTTCCGAGCTGGTCAAAAGTTCGAAGCTGGTCCAAAAAGTTGCCGAGCTGGTCAAAAAAAAGTTCGGAGCTGGGTCAAAATACATCCCCGTTTTTTTTAGACACGTTTTGAATGATTGCACTCTTTCAATTCTGAGACTACTGTGTATTCATCCGTGAATGCAACACAAGTCAATAGCTTTTAATTGCTAGAATTGTGAGAGCTTGGTGTCAAAAGAGAGAGTTTCTTGTATGTAATGGTCAAAAAAGTTTCGTTTAGCGCTGTCCGATTTCTGAGTTCTCGGCTGATCTCTGGATAGAATTTTCCGGGTGGGTCGTGCATGAACCGTGTGAAATTTCAATTCTTTAAAAAAGCTCAACGTTCTACTGCTACAGAATCTTCGGCCCTGGCTCTCAATATAGTTCGGAGAAGAGACTCTTGTCAAAAAGTTTCGTAGCTAGGTCAAAAACGTTTTGGATCCTACTATGCTCTTTTGACGAGTGTTCCAATCCCAAAGTTTTCGAGCTGGTTAACACAAGTTCCACTCTGTCTCTCTTTGTCTGACAAATAGCTGGATCAAAACCATATAAGTTTGGAACTGGTCAACCACTTAAAGGTTCCGGCAGTTAACATATAACAAAAAATGTCTTGGAAACCTGGCAACAATCCCACCAGACATTCAAACGGTTTTGCTAAGGCCCGGGTCCTCAAAGAAACTGGGAGTTTCTGTTTTAGACTGCAAGACTTTTTTTCCTTCTTCTCATACCAGTTACTCCAGTTATACATAGGGTCGAGTCAAAGCTGGTTAAAATGTTCCGAGCTGGTTAAAAAGTTCCGAAGCTGGTCAAAAATTCTGAGCTAGTTAAAAATTCCGAAAGCTGGGTCAAATAAATTCGCGAGGCC
>JABUQX010101887.1:5000-40834 GCA_015478945.1 Trachelipus rathkii
ACCTATCACAACCCATGAAAACTCTCCATACGCAATCATGCCTTTCAAAAATAATGCACCCTATTGCACTCAAAAAAATTTGTTTGCCCTATCGCCCTGCGCAATGATCAAGCTCGAACAGAAGATTCTTTGAGGCTCTCGTACAATTTTTGAGAATTAAAACCCCGAAATATAAATAAGGAATTTGTCTTCTATTACCCCTCTTCCACTCATAGTAATTTTAAAAATATTCGCAACGCAAGTAACTTTTTTTCTTCCTTCTTTTCTTTCTCAAACTGTAAAACAAATTTTCGTAAATTTTAGTTTGCATTTCGCCTTCTCTATAAATGAAACCTAACTCAATCTTAGGTAATTTTTTTCGTGTGATGGCTGTCAAAGAAAACAATAAAAGTGTTTTCACCTGTCATTGTATTAGGAGAATGTACGATATTATGATAGATTTAGTTTTTTTATTTTATTTAATTTTGTTAGAATTTATTAAATTGAATTACATAAATAATTTTACTATTCAATACAGTGGCTTAGATGATGGGTAACGATATTAATGATACCTGTCGAATATGTCCCATGTGAGATAAATGTAACAAAAATTAACTGCTGTCATCTTCTTATTCATTGCTAGTAAATGTCCACCGAGGAACACATTAGTTCGACAGATCTATTGCAAGAGACACTATATATATAGGTATTATACAAAAAATTTATAACAATATATATATATAGTAAGCTATATATTATTAAGAGTTATAAATAAATGAGTATATATTATCCTATAGAGCTATATGTAGTATCTAATTATAAAATAATATATAATATATATAATAAAATGTTTCTATATATACCTATGTACTATAAGAGTATAACTATATATATATAGTAATGTAGTGTTAATAAAATAATAACAAACATTTTAACATATATCACAAAGTATAATTAAAAACCATATATATATTTATATATGATGTATATTTTTTTTCCTAAGTATGAGTATATATGTATATATATATAAGCATGTATATAAGCATGAGAGTCATAATATTGTATATATATATAATAGTCGAATATATATAATAATTAAAGTATATATATATATATATATATATAGGTTATTATTTTCTAGATATAGTATATATATCATATATGATATACTATATATATATATTGTAGTTACAATATATATGTGTGTGTGTATAAAATTGAATATAATTATAACGCGTAAGTAAAGTTTAGAGCTAAGATGAACGTATATTATAGGTATATATTCAATATATATTATATATATTATGATATATATATATATATATATATATAATATAATATTATATATAGTATATATATATATATATATATATATATTGTAATATTAACCATATAATATATATATATAGTTATATATATATACTATAATATATTATATATATATATATATATATATATAAATATATATATATATTATACGTATATTATAATATGTATATATATATATATATATAATATAATATATATATATATTATATATATAATATATATTATATATATATATATATATATAGTATATATATATATATATATATTATAATATATATATAACATATTATATATATATATATATATCATATATATATATATATATACTATATATACGGTATATTATATATATATATAGTATATATATATAAGTTATATATAAATATTATTGGTTTTAATTATTATTAGGTTATAAATATATAAAAATAATATAAATATATAAAAGTATTTATATTCCACGTAATAGTCTTCATTACATTTGTACAAATAATATATATATATATATAACAAAATAGGGTAAGGTTTTTTTTTATTATTTATAGGTTCCGATATAAGCTATTATATATATTAGTTTACAAATAAAGTTCGATAGCTAAGTCCATATATTATATATATATATATATATACATATGGACATTTACCAAGTGGTTGGACTCCATTAAAATTAGGTGTACAGTAGTAATTTAGGTTATCCGCTTTGGTTTAGAGCGCGTTAGGGTTAGGTTAGGTTGATTAGGTTAGGTTATCCCGCAAAAATGTTAATGTAATTTACCCAAGCTAAAATATAATTACAAAGAGTCGATTCTATGCGAGAAAGTCACTATGTATTTTTCGCTTCAATGCGACAATCCAATTAGTATCAAATAAAGAAACATGAAACTAACATGAAAATTAGACTTAGTTGGAAGACAATAAAATATATATATCATACTATATAATTATATATATATATAATAAAGTAGTTATATCCACGGAGCTATATATATATATATGTATCACAATATAAATGATTATCCACGTATAGTATATTTAAGGTAGATTTCGATATATTTATATTAATTAGGCAAAAACTTAATTTTTTCTTTCAGTAATATATATCGCTCATATCTTTAACATACATATAGGTTTCCGATAAGTTTCCTTATAAAACATACTACTTATATATAGTTATATATATATATATATATATACTCAGTATCATATTGAATAATTTCAATATATATTAAGCTATATATATATATATAGCTTATTATATAGATATATATATCTATTATATTAATTTATTAATATATAATATTATAAAAATATAGATTCAGTCTTTGTAATAATAAAAAAGATATAATTAGCCTCTAGAAGAGCACAAATCCATATCTCAAAAATCTACAACAGCTTAGAACCTGGAAAAGGAATACATTGCGCTGGAATGCCTAGGTCCAATTTTATGGCGGAAAATGTAAAAAAAAAAAAAAAAAAAAAAACACACAACTGAGAACAAAACAACCATTACATACTCTATATCTAAACTAATGTTATTAGAAACTCGAGCCTGAGCCTATAAACACCTTGCTCATGCTATAATAAATAGACTTTCTAATAAATTTGTTTTTTTTTTTTTACTAAAGAATACCCCAGGGTATACCGCAAAGATGGCAAGGAGTCGGGGTCTCTCGGCGGCCTTCCGGGAACTACGGGGTTGGACTTATTTCCCCCCTCCGGGGAGGGTCTCCGGAACCCCCGCCTCTTTGGGTATTTGGGTGTTCGGGGGGGTTCTCTCACTATACCGAACCCCGCCCCTATCGTGGGCTGATAAGAACACGTCCCCCCTGTGTTCCCCGTCGGCTCGAGCCTCTCTACATTGCCCGTGCAACACTTAGACAAATAATATTATAATTATAGGTCAAAAAAAACTATGTACCGACCGCTAGCTTCGATGTCCTCCCCCCCAAAAAAAATCCACTGGGAGAAAATTTTACTTAAATACTCTATTTAGTTATTGGTGCTACATTTATGGCCTGAAACCACAAATTTCCTTAACGTCAAACATTCATCAGTATAAAAGTTTCGTTAATAATCGTGTCTGCAAAAAATTAAACCAATCTATAACGTTTGTGTCACTCTCGGCATCTAAATAGGCTTACTACCTTGAAAGGATCTGCTAATTCCATTATGTACAAAGAAAATAGATTAATTAAAGAGTTCCATTCCAGTAGTAGGAGAGAGTTTACGCCTCGAAGTTTATTTGAACTAAAAACAAAATAATATTGGGAGAATCAATTTGAAGGCTGCTCCTGTCGGTCGAACCACAAATGTTTACTAGTACATTAAAAGTAAAAGCTTTTCTCCTATTTTGTGTAATTTCAACTTCTTTAGACACTTTCTGAACCAAACCTTTTTTATCGTACTGTGTTTCTAAAACTAAAATGTTGCAGCATAAGTGCTAATAGCCTCCTAGGAGGCATGATTCTAAATCTCAAAGTTCCGACAAATGTTTGGGTCAAGAAATAAGCTATTAAATACAACAATCCGGTTCTCTTCACAAAAATAAGAACCCAACATAAAGCTCTTGGAAAAAATTTAAAAAAAATGGGCGCTTGTTTATTATATAAGTAACAATTTTCATTTGAAGGTTCCCCAATAATATTAACATCCTCAATGACATAAAGAGCTCTTTATATGATACTGGTAGAGTTCAAAAAAAGTTTGACTGGTTAAGAATAAAAATTTTATATATTACCTTTTTATTTATTTATATAATACAAGGAAAATATATATAATTATAGTAATAGGAAATATAGAAATATAATATAATACTGGTTTAATAATAATATAAAAAAAATATAGTATATATATAGAATTTAATATATATTGATATATATATATTATATACATATATTATTACTATACTACGTATAGGATAGCTTAAGTAATGAGTACGAATAAATAGTATATATTATAATAATTTACTGAGTATATATAACGTATATATATATATATATAATATATATATATATATATGGGTCAATATATAATAATAAAGTATTATTGTACGAAAACTATGTAGTTTCAAAATATATACTATGTGTGTGTGTGTGTGTGTGTCGTTGTTTCGTATGAATAATTAAAGATTCACGCTGTATTTTGGGTAATCCAATGAGTACAACATGATTCGATAGTCAAATCAGATTTTAAAACTTAAAAAATATACAGAGAGGGTCAGATATACCGCACACACTTAAGTGTATGAACCCTACTATATATATAGTAGCGTTATTGTATATTATATATATATAGTTATTAGGGGAGTAGGTAGGTTAAATAAATGATTATTCCTGTAGTATCTGGTCAAATGAAAGTTCCGAGGCTGGTTAAAAAGTCTCGGAGCTTGTCAGAACCAGAGTGGTGTTCGATAGATGGCTGGTCAAGAAAGTTTCCGAGCTGGTCAAAAATTTCCGAGCTGGTTAAAAATAAGTATTTATACCTACATATTATATACTATATATATATTACCGGGTAAAGTTTTTATATATGGTTAAATTATAATAAGTTTACATATAAGGACTTATACGATGTAGTTATATAGATTATAATATGAAGTTGAATGATAGTATTATCCTGTACTGTGTATATATATATAGAGTATATACTATTTATATTATTATATATGATATATTATATAAAACTGTGGTATATATATATTATATAATATATAAGTTATCTACTAGTATACCTGGTCTTATAAGATATATAAGTATCTATTATTATTACCGTATATAAGTACTATATATATATATATAATATAAATGTATATTATATACTATATATATATATATATATATATATATATATATATTATTATAACTTAATATATACTATATATATATTATAGTATACTAAAATTGTCGAGCGCGTCAAAGAAAGCTCAAGGGACTATGGTAGTGCAGATTGGCAGAAACACATAATAATAAAGATAGAGCTAAAATAAGATTTCGCGGCTCGTTCTTTCGCGATTCAGAGAAATAGTCGCCTTCCTTTTTATCTTCCTCTCTCTCTTCGCGGAGAAATAATTTTAGCTGATCATCTATGGAGTCACTTTGAATGAAATCTGCAATTAACAAAGTTGATTAAGCAGGAGTTTCTTCTATCCTCTTTCGCGTCTATCCAATTCTTCACTGCTTTCATATAATATAATATATAACGTACACATAATAATATAATAAAAGATTTTTAGGAAGGTATATAGTATAAATATAATAAATAATATATTATATAATGATATAATAATAACTTATATATATAATATATATTATATATATATATATATAATATATATAATATATATATATATATATAGAGAGAGAGAGAGAGAGAGAGAGAGAGAGAGAGAGAGAGAGAGAGAGAGAGAGAGAGAGAGAGAGAGAGAGAGAGAGAGAGGACCTGAGTTATTCTAGACATATTGTGGCTTTAAATTTTTCAATACAAGTTCAGCACTAAACCATGTTACTAATTGAGAAGGCAAAGAAATTGAAGCAAGATCAAAGTGTTAGTGATCCACGTTGCTTAATTCACTATCTCTTTATCTTTGTTTTATTTGTTTATGTAGCAACTTCTCTAGCATGCAATGTGACAATCCAAACTTTCACCCGATCTTCAGTGATGCCAGTCGTGAAAGACAATATTGCCCAATAACCTTCAAAGCTGACTAAATAAATTACTGCTGATTAGGAAGAGTCATCGAAGGAGCATTTGAGAATCAACTCCATAAGTTAAGAAAGAGCAAACTAAACGATTTTTACTGTAACTTGACGATGATCAAGAAGTGAGGACTAAAATAATTGCTAAAATAATTCTATATTCTAATGAAAAAAAAGGGAGTGAAGATAGTCTTCTCAAACTGTGGGAATTGAATGAAAAAGATATATAATAAATGGATAACTATTATTAAAATATCGATTAAGCATTATCTAACTTGTTCACCCAGCAATGTTCTGAGCGAAAAAGTTTAAGTGATCCTGGTATATATATATTATAGAGTTTTTTTTTTATCTATAGAATCTTTACCGGATGAGAATTATTGATCAAGTATCTCAAAAAGTTATTTAAGAATGACCTTTATCACTAAAGTTTTTTAAATGTCTATTTATTTGAAGTATTGTATTTAAAATATTGAACATCCGAATCCGCATGTGAGAAACTTTAAATTGTAACTAGACATTAGCATAAAGTGATAAAAACTAGTTGCTAACATTGATTTATTTAACTTCATTGTCTCTCTTCTAATTAAGTTTTGAGAAAGTGGTGGTTTGGTACCTTAAATACATTAAAAAATAATGCTTGATTATCTTAAAACTTTTACGGCATATACTATATTATATATATATATATATAAAAATATATATATTAATATATATATATTTATATATATATATATAAATATATATAATATATATATATATATATATATATATATATATATATATATATATATAATACTATATATATATCATATATATATATAGAATATATATATATTATATATATATATATATATAGTAATATGGCAAAAGCCCAGTTTTTTGATCACGAACTCAATTGTTTCGGAATTGAATGACTCGAGTCCGTCGAGTTTTGTTATAGTGGTGAGATGCGTGAGGAAGATTGACTGCAGTTAACGGCGGCTACATATATATATTATATAGTGTATATACTATATATAATTATATTATAATATATATATTATAATATATATATATATATTATATATTATATATATAGTATATAGTATATATTAGGTTAGGTTAGTTAAGCTAGGTTAAGTTCCATAACTAACGCTACACCTAACTTAATCTAGCCTAGAGCCGTAACCCAATCAAAACTAAACTGACCTATGGAACTTAAACCTAAACCTTCCTTACCATTATAAGTCAATCACAACTTCTAAAGTAGATTGTCGAGAGAATAAAAAAAAACACTCAATGGGCATAATATATATATATATACTATATGGAGTCAATATATATATATAATAATAGGTTAATAATTGTAGTTATATATATGTATATTCTATCAGTATACTTGGTCAAAAAGTTTGGATACTATATATATTATAGTTATATATAGGTTATCTATATAATAAAGTAATATAGTTTACCCGCAGCTATATAATATAGTGATGTATAATAATTATAGTATCATATTAATAATAATATAAAAGTTTATTATTATTATACTATATTTATATTACATTAAAACTGGATTAAATAAATATATATAAGTTTATTATATATATCTAGCGTAAACCATTACAAAAATATATTATAATATAATATATTAAAATATAATAAGTATATATATATATAGTTATATATATAGTTATAGGTTTAATATTATATTCCGTATATATATATATATATATATATATACTATATACATATATATAATATATATATATATATAAAGTATATATATATATATAATATATATAAGCTGATAGTTACATAAATATATAATAAAATATATTAGTATATATAATATATAATATAATATATATATATATATAACAAGTTCCTGCGGAGGCCTATGTTATTACAGTCAAGACTAGTATAGTTTTTGATTCACGGAGAGAGTAGGGAATGCGATGACCCTCGAAGTCGTCGAGTAGTTGTTATTTATGAGTGTGTAAGTACGTGGGCAAGGATTGACTGCAGTCACGACGCTTTTATATATATAAAAGTATATTATATTATTTTCTAGAGCTGGTCTCAAAACTAAATAAGTATTTCACCTAATTATATATATATATATAACCTATACAAGCTTAATATATATATTATATATAGTATATATATATACTATATCATTATTTTTTGTGTTCTATTGCTGTATTGCCATCTTTTAGGAAAGTTGAAATATTTGACCTAAAAATGTAAGGAAGGTTAGGTTTAGATCCATAAGGTAGTTACGGTGAGGTTAGGAGGTTCTCAGGTTAGGCCTTAGAGGGCTTAGTGTTATGTTTAGGTATTAGTTTAGGTGAGTTACGGAGACGTTAAACGAAATATAAGCTTATACCTAACCTAAGTTAACCTAACTCACAAACCTAATTTAATGAAAACAGACATGAGTATATATAATGACTGGGTATAAATAAAAGTATATATATATAGTATATCTGTACCCGAGTAGATATATATATATACATAGATATATATATACTACTTATATATATTATATATATATATATATATATATCATATATATATATATATATATATAATGGAGAGAAAAAATTCAATAAAAGATGATAAATAGAATAAAATTAAATTAGTAAATATACTATAAATATATATATATATTTATTCTATATATGTAGTATCTTCAGCTGTCATATAACATAATATTATATATATACGGTATAAATATATACAAATAAAGTATAGTATAGTATATATATTATATATATATTTTTAATACTATATAATATTTATATATATTTATTATATATCCAGTATATAAGTGACTATTATAGGTCAATTATATATATACGGTAATAATGTATAATATAATAAATATTTTAATATAATAAATATAAAAATATATAGAAGAAATAAAATGTTATATAATATAGCTATATTCCGTGTAAAAAAATATATATAATAAGTATATATATATATTAAAGCAACCTTGAAAACCAAAAACCCCCTTTTGGAAAAAAAAGGGTTTTCCAAAATTCTTTTCCCCCCCCTCACGTTCTCACCATATAAATGATACGAACGACTCGAGTTATCAATTTCCAAAATTGAGTCCTGATCAAAAACTGGACTTTTTGGGAGTTATATATACTCATATATAGAGTCTATAACGTAACTATAATATATAAGTCTATAATAGGTATACTAAAATATAGTATACTTTATATATATATATCTAACTACTATATATATATATAGAGTAATATGAATATAAGTATATATATAATATAATATATATATTATCTATAATATATGGTATTACAATACATTCTCATTTAGAATACTATTAATAGGTTATACATAAATAAGTAATATATATATATATATATTATCCGTATAAGAACTATATATTATATATATATATATATATATATATATATATATATATATATATAACCTCTTTTTTTAATAATAATAGTGCAATAAAATCGGTTTAATTGTAAAAACATTTCAGGTTGTCTGAAAGTTGTGTAATGTTTGAATACATAAATTATTATTATTCTTTTTTTTTATTAAACTTTTTTAGCATTTATTTTTTTAATATTTTTAAGGAGAAGGAAGATCTTCCTCTTCTTGCTAATTCCTTTTTTCTCTTTTACAATGAAAGGAAGCCTGTTTGTATATTGACATTATGTGGAAAAAATATTTGTAGGACTGATAATTTTTTACAGCTCTGTACAAATTAATCTCAAGGATTTGCGCTTCTATGTACGTTATTACGAAAATGCGTTTTTAAACAATTTTTTTGGTTAAATAGATTGAGATGCTATGTGTAAGTGTAATAATTGATTTAGTTACCATATGACAGAAACTCTATGCTGTTCATATTATAATTGTGTGCTGTGTAAATTTATTTTATTACTTGTAATGCTTTCGAAACATTTTTTCCTGAACTTTACCTACATATGGGCAACTTTGTATACAACAATGTATTTTAGAGGTATGCATGCAACTCTGACACAGAAAAATTCATTCTTCTAAAACCGACATTAGGAATCCAATTACACTACATTTAATCAAAAAGAATAATACAACCTTCTTCCTTATTCATTCAACGTTTTCTTTGGGTGAATTTGTTACGTATTTCGCTTGTCTTTTAAGTAACTCATAACGTAAGATTTATCTGATCTTCTTGAACGTTTTCTTAGCCTTTCTCGAAAAATGTTCTGAGCAAAGCAAGGTCAATGCTGATTGGTTTATTTTGTAAAAGCAATTAACTCAAAAAAAAATAATAAAAAAAAAAAAAAAAAAATACATAAATAAATTCTCCAAAGCGGAAATATTAATAGATGAATTTTAAACGTGTTTACGTCATAAATGCTTATTTAAATAATGACTAAATATTTTGATTTACAAAAAGATATATTTAACATGTTTCTAATTATTATTTCCGAAGTACTGCACGTGTTTATATCGAAAAATTAATGATCAGGATTCATGTATAACAGAAATATCATATTTTTTTTTAATTTAAGGTCATGATTCATTCTAAATTATGTATTTCAATTATTATGTATTAATATGCATTTATTTGCATGCGTTCCTCGCATTCTAAATTTGGGTAAATTATCTTAGATAATGATGCTTATCCCTTATTCTTTATATTATTTGATGCAACATTATAATTTATTCATTATTATTATTCTTCCTTCTATAGCTCTATCTATGATTATTTGATAATTTTATTCTCCCGGCTGTCCTTTACACTACCAATTATTCATGCATCTTATTTTTATTTCAATATGTATCCGTATAATATTTACATTAATATTTTATATTATAATTAATTATATTAATTTTCGTTCTATGTCATAATAGTAAATTTTTCCCCACTAAACCTTCAGTTCCTTCGATTGAGTCAGAGCACATGTATTTTATTGATAACAAGACGTTAATATTCTCACTTTGAAATTCTGGTTGACCTATTCATTTCGCAAAACAGCGCATTATTATAAAAGAACCACACGCCCCCAATTGATGTTCTGTCCCTGGTCACTCTCTAGGTAAGGGAGAACATTCCTAGCGCAAGTCAACCCCTCATAAAGGGTCTTACTTATAAACGCATTACTTCACCCGGAAATACACCTTCCCAGCTTCAAATGATCGGCATTTTAGAAACATATATTTAAGAACAATGACGACCGGACAGTAACATTCACTAGTATCAATGCTCCGCTGTCGGTTTCCCCACGTATTTTATCTGGGAGGTAGCCCCCCTTCTCGCGCCAGGAAACTTTTCCGCAGATCTGTCTCCATTTCCTACGTCAGAAAAAACGTACCCCTCTTTTTAATTTTAATTTTTTTGTGGCTTTTTTGTTTTTTGTATTAAAAATTGCAATAATTTCCAAATCCTTATCTGATGACCTATAGGGAATATGATTTTGTTGTCAATCTTTAAGGCAGACTGCAAGGCATAAAGTCTGGCTGAAAAATCAATCATAAAAAAAGGGATCTTTCGGTGGCCTTATAAAAATTATATCTTTTTTAAAAGCAAAGCCATAACTATATTAATTTCTGAATCCATTGTTCCGGTATTGCATTGAAATTAAGAGAAATATTTTGGGAAAAAACAAAAATTCATGAAATGCCACTACCGTTTAAATCTTCCAGAATTAAAGAAACAATTGAAAAATTCGACCCTTCCCGTCAGTACCTCTCACCTCCTAAGCTACAAAATTTTCCTACCAAAAAAGACTTTAGTTCAACGAAGGCGTTAAGATATTCGTCCTGATGTGACCCCTTTTTGAGATAAACAATTAATGCCAATAACACAGTAATCTTGAATAAACCAATAACTTCCTCCAGTTACGATTAATACCGAGACGAAAAATCCTATGAAAAGACGGAACGCCCCATCTCTAATAAATATTTTACTATTACCTAATCCATTCAATCTATCATAAATCACACGGTAATCTTGGCTAACATCATTATGCATTACTGATGAAGATCAAAAAGTAGTTATTTCTAAGGCAGATGATCATGAAAATGATTTTGATTCTGTAAATAGCAAAGGAAAACAAAATAAAGACAAAAAACGGAAGAGTTATATTGAGACTTACTATTAAGCCATTGAGCGACTGAGCTCATTGAAGCTCTTTAGAAGAGGATGAGATGTGATCGTCTATGTAACGTTTTGATTGTCCAATTTTGCGGATTCTTAAAGTGAAGCAAACCGCGCCGCCTAAATTATCGGATTACATTAAATGAACACAACCCCCCAACCAGTGAGGGGTGTCGCAACATAAAAGTATAAAGCCAAATAAAAGATATTTTAAAGTTTATAAAAAGAAACACTACAAAAAAGCATCAGCAACAGAAAAAAGAAATCTTCAAAATCTGATAACAAAAAGGGAAAAAATATGATTCAGATAGTGAAGAAGAATCTGTTAAAGTAACTAAAGGTAATTAAAAAGAACACTTAAAGCCAAGAAAAAAGGGAAAAAATATGAAGATCGCATATGAAGGATTCTTAATTAAATACCAAAAAGTCAATGTAACATTACCTTCTCTAACTTTTTTAACAATTAGTAATTTAAATTTCTTTAAAATTTTTGTTATTAGTTTAGTGCGCTATAATAAATCCAAATTGTTTAAAAAAACTCCTGTAAAATAAAATTGTCCTTGAAAAAAAATTGTGTCCCGAAAGGTTACGGAAACGGAAAGCTTGCGATACTGTATTGAATCAAAATAGTTTCTCATGTTATTGAGTAGTGAAGATGTTAAAAAAGCAAAGCCATCTGCTCCTACTGCAAAGAAAGGTAAGAATTTTCAGGAGGCGTTTGAAAAAGCAACCAACATGATATTTTTTCTTATTATTATTATTATTAATTATTATTATTTTTATTATTTATTATTATATATATTTATTATTATTATTATATTTATTTATTATTATTATCTATATTATAGTATTTTTTATTTATAATTTATAATTATTATTTTATTATTACTTTATATTATATATTTATATTGATAATTTATATTATTATTATTATTATTATTTATTATTATTATTATTAATTTATTATTTATTTATATTGATTATTATTATTATTATTATTAATTATTATTATATATTATTATATATTTATTTATTATAATAATATATTATTTTATTATTTTTTTATATTATTATTATTATAATTCATATTTTATTATATTATATATTATTTTATTATTATATTACTTAATGTAATATGTTGCTTATTATCAGCGATCAATCGTGCTTTAGCATTTTAATAAAACTCTTGTTTAGTGTTTTTATATTTATGGTATATATATGTGCGATATACTCTTTTGAATTTAATAATTTTATTATATACTCGTATATTAGTCTTATATAATTGATTATTATATTATTATTTTTATTTAATTCCATTTATATTATTGTTATTTTATATCTTATATTTTATATAATATATTATTATTATATTATTATATATTATCTATTTATTATTATTTCTATTATTATTATTATTATTATTTTTATTATATTTATTATTATTATTAATTATTATTTATATAATAGTATTAATAATTATATATAATTATATATATTATATATATATATTAGTATTATATAGTTTCCTAATGTCGAGATCGGACTGAATCTGTCCCATAGTTTGTAAACAATAGAGAGAGATACATATACTCCTTCCTACGTATAGTATATATAATATATAAAATATTATTATCGATCGTATCGAAAATAAGTTCAAATTAGTCATGTGACTATTGCCTCTGAATTTTATCTAATATTGATTCCTGATTAAGCCTCAATCTTTATTCAGGATTACCAGGTCTTCCCATTATGCGTTGCTCAGTACACTGGTTGTCTCCTCGATTCTGAGGTCATGTGAGGCTCCGTATATATATATATATATAATATATAATATATAATTCTTTTTATTATTTATATATATATATTTAGCTATTTATATATTATATTATATAGTGTGTATACTTATAAATATTCCTGCCCTGCACTCTAATATGTATAACTCTCCTCGATCTTCTTTGCTGGTGGCCCTCGTCTGATCGATTGTATCTGTTTCTCCATAATACCTCCTCTTATCACAGTGGGGTCTTATATATATATATAGTATCATATATATTAATATTATATTACATATGTGCTCACTTGTTAATTGGGTGCCCTCACGATGTTAACAATCGTCGGGTGCTCTTCCACAAATACATTTTTTCAATATTTTTAGGCCTATCTTTATATATCATGATATATATAGTACGACGGTTATATTTCGCCAATATTTTTTTTTAGACATTTTCCATGTATATATTTTCACTCTTTTATCAAATATTCTTCCCTCTCTCTACATCGTCCATTCTCTTCTTTCTCGTTGACAACCTCTCTCCTCCTCTCATTCTCTATACATCTCGCTTTCTCTTAGTCTACTTCTACTTCCTCTGCTTATTTTTCTATTTTTTTTCCTTGTGTTTACAAGGGAATTTTACCGTTGCGTTGGCTATTATTCTCCAGTCCTGCCTTCCTCTTCCCCACTACTCACTGCTTACAACATCACTTACCAAGCGAGCGTTGGTCACATACCCTACTCTCTCTTTGGCCCCTCAAGCATCACACCTAATTGCTTCCAGATCCTATTCAGGTTTTCAACTTTCACACTTTCAACAAAAAATTTTAAAAATTTTTTCTAACTATATTAATATGCTTGAGGCTGTGTTTTCCCTATTTTACTTTTATATCAAAACCAATGGATTAACGCTTGTTCATTAACCCTTAAATACAATTCAACTCATATAACTCCTCCTAACCCTCACATTCCTTTTCGTACTCCGACGCATTTCCTCTCTCTCTTCCAAAGTCGGCTTAAATGGCCCCATACCTTACTAAGTAAATATTTGTTTATTAGAATCTAGACCTTTATCAATCTGAAATTAGTGCTCGCATTCTTAATTCTCCCAATGTCCTTATGAGATAAATACCCCGGGTGCAAAACATAAAAATTGAATACATATTAATCTTGTATTACATTTTTCACGCCCGGGTTCTCGATATATTCACTCTGCGCAATTAACCTCGCTCGGTTACGATCCGCAAGCAGACTACGAGAGAGGTTTATATGCCCGTGTCAATTACTTTTCTACTGGTTCGCGACGCCATAGCTCCAATCTCTCCCTACCCTACCACCAACTCTAGGTATGACTCTTATTTGTGCACTCGTACTCTCATGTTGATTAAAAAAAAAAAAAAAGTGAATTACTTCATAGTCTACCGTGCTCCCCATCATCAGTGGCGAATGATCTCAAATCCAAACCAATCCTTTCTCTACCCATTCTTCGATTTTTCTTCCTAGAACAACAATCCCATATAACACCTTAGTATAACTTACCAATCCTTATTATTTATGCTATAAGCTATTAAACTCGATTTTTATAAGCTTTTAGGGCGGTTAATTAATGGGTAGAAAACTATACCCTCAAAGACTAATAACATGTATATGAAAAGTACAAGTATTTTGCTCTTCCAAATTTGTTAGTTATAATTAATGTCTGGCAATTTGCTAATGCAATTGTAACATAAAAGTAAATATTTTTTCCCCTGTAATTTCTGTTTCATAATAATTAGGTATATTCATAATAATATGCATTATCCCTCTATAATTTTTTTAAATTGTCAATTCAACTATTTAGATATAAAATATATATAGTATATTAGTTAATATCTGATACTCTAATAATTAAATAATTCTAATAAGAGATTAAGTCAATTTCAATAATATAAGAATATATAAGTTATTTTAAATCTAAATGAGTTGTAACAATATGATATTACATTACAGTTATACACGAAATAATTATAGTTTTATAATTTCGAAGAAAGAAGGTGATTAATAGACTGCCACGTAGACGATATTAAGTAATTTCGTGGATTATACATATATATATATATACCTCATATGTTCAAGAGAAAAAGAAATTGTTTAAGGATTTTAAATTTAGGATCTAAATTGTTTTAGGATTATATATCACTAGAAGGAGGTTATAATTGGTTTATAATTAATAAAACGAACTTTAATTAATATCAATAAAAATATATGGATAATTTTAATAAAAAACGATATAAAAAACATATTTTGTGATAATAAATAAAAAAACTTCGTTATTTTTATTAAAATTTGGTGTAAATAAAAAAACCAAATATAAAAAAAATATCACGTTATTTTTCACAATCATCACTATTAGGTTAAAAGGATCGTATTTCAAGGTAGGAATGGACTATAGTAAAAAATACTAACGATGTATCGACAATCAGTATATTATTTGGAATTTTTCTGGTAAAAGAATAAATAAAATTTACGTGATCTGAACACAATATATGAATTTTCCTTATTACATGAGCTGCAAATATCGCTGTAACATATGAATAATATTTGCTGCCGAGCAAAGCCCATGACAAAATTTTCATAAATTTTTGAATTCTGATTTTGCACCTCAAGTATTCCTTACTTACATCATGAACGCATTTTACTGGCAAAAAAGTTATCAAACTCGATTCATGTAATTTTATTTTTATTTTTGTTTGAACAGACCCTCATTATCGATGCTATTTCATGTAAAAAAAGATTCAAAGTTGAAATAGGGTTCAAAGAATTACCTCAAACGTCAATGTGTGAAAAAGGATTCATAAATAACGTCGTGTAATACTTGAAGTAAGCCAAGAACTGAAGTTGAGTTATGAAGAACTGATTGAGTAATCAAAAAATCCGTACAAGAAAGTTTAAATTTGTGCCCATTGTAATTATGAAAGCAAAGATAAATCAACACTTAAGTTCTCATCTGCTAATTCACAGCAATTTTTAAATTATTTAAATGTTCTGAGTGTGGCTATGAGATGTAATGAGAAAAGGAAGCTTTAGTTAAATGAATGGAGGGAAAATTAAAATTATTCAAATGTTCTGAGTGTGACATGGGGACTAACCGTAAAGAACAATTAAAGAATTCAAACATGCTTTTACGCATCAAAAACAAAATTATTTATATGTTCGAAGTGCGACCATTTCACATATCAAAAAGAAGCTTTAAGATCACACTTTTTGCTTAAACATTGAAAATATAAAATTAGTTAAATGTTCTGAGTAGTGGCTATGAGTGTAATTATGAAAACAAAACTTAAAGAAATTGTTTTATGATTGAAATATAAAAAGTATTTTAAATGTTCTGAGTGTGGCTTATGAATGTAATCAGATATGTGGAACTTAAAAAAACACATGCTACCATCAGAAATATAAAAATGGAATGCCATTAACAACAACGTATAAATAAAACGGAGACTTCCACATAGGAAAACCCATTAAGCATCTAAAATATAAATAACTACTCATAAAGTTTTTGACTCATACAATTAGTTAATAAGAAAGAGTAAATAATTTTGTTTCTTATCAACAATGAAAATATAAAATTATTTTAACATGTTTGGACTTGGAAGTAAATAATCAAAGAATAGAAGACTGAAGATTAGCACTGATAACCATTGATAAATATAAAAATTTATTTTTAAATGTTCTGAGTGTGACTGATGAGTGTAATGAGAAAGGAAACTTAAAAACCCACATGCTTATTTCTCAAAATTACAAATAATATTTAATATGTTTTTGAGTGTGACTATGAGTGTATTCGGAAAGGAGGCTTAAGATACACATGCTTAAAACATGAAAATATAAATTTTATTATAAATGTTGAGTGCAACTATGAGTGTAATTATAAAGGAACACTTAAGAACAGCACCTGCTAGCATCAAAATAATCAAATTATTTAATGTCTGAGTGTGAATAGAGTGTCATCTGAAAGGAAACTTAACCACATGTTTACGCATCGAATACAAAATTATTTAAGTGTTCTCAGTGTGACTAGAGTGTAACTTGAGGAAAACTTTAAACAGGCACATGCTTAGCATCCAAAATACAAATTATTTAAGTGTTTCAGTTGTGGCTAATGAGTGTAATAGAAAGTAGAAATGTAAAAGACTCTACTTAGGCATCATAAAAAATGAAAAGGGAAAGGTTAAAATAAACAAAAGATTTCTCCCTAACAGGGCCTCTCAAGAAGAACTCAAAACATAAAGAATAGTCTTATATTACATAAGTAGCAGTTGTATAATTGTGAGATTTTATTTTAATTTTACTGGAAGATCTTTTATAAAATGATGCAAAGTTTTTAATACTTTTAAAAAATTCGATATTATTTTATAGAAATTGTTTACAGTAATCCTTTTTACATAATTATGTAAGATTTTTTCTTTAATCAATGTAAGTTACTATGTATAAGATACAAAATATTATGATGTACAAATATTCATAAAAAATGTGTAACTCAAAGGACATTTTCAATGTTTATCAACTAAAAAAAATATTTGAAAATTGAAAATTTGTACATTTAGTCCCACTCTATACCCAACCATTTGACATCTGGTCCCACTGTATACCCAACCGTTTGACATCTGGTCCCACTGCATACCCACCCGTTTGACATCTGGTCCCACTGTATACCCGGGTAACCGTTTAACATCTGGTTCCACTGTATACCTAACCGTTTGACATCTGGTCCCACTGTATACCCACCGTTTGAACATCTAGTCCCACTGCTATACCCAACAGTTTGACATCTGGTCCCGATAACAACGTTTGACATCTGGTCCCACTGCATACCACCCGTTTGACATCTGGTCAACTGTATATCCGCGGGTAACTGTTAACATCTGTTCCATTGACATACCCAAGACCGTCGACATCTTGTCCCACTGTATACCAACGTTTGACACTAGTCCCACTTCTATACCCAACCTTTGACAATCTGGTCCACTGTAACACTGTCAAGCGTTTGACCATCTGGTCCCGACTCGCATTACCAGGTCGTTTGACATCTTGTAAGGACTGTATACCCTAACCGTTTAACATCTGGTTCCATTGCATACACAACCGTCAGACATCTTGTCCCACTGTATACCCAACCGTTTGACATCTAGTCCCACTCTATACCCAACCATTTGACCTGGTCCCACTGTACACTCAACCGTTTGACATCAGGACGCCGATGGCATAGCGTGGAGTCGACATTGGTCAGCTGTATACCGGGGTACTGAACTGTTTAACATCTGTCATTGCGTACGCAACCGTCAGACATTTGTGCACTGTATACCCACCGTTTGCATCTTAGTCGCACTTATACGCACATTTGAACTCTGGTCACTGTACACTGCAACGTTTTGTACCTCTGGGTTTCCCAAGCTGCATAACCACGTTGACATCTGGTAACACTGTATAGCCCGGTAACTGTTTAAACATCTGGTTCATTGCTTTACCCAAGTCCGTCAGACAATTTGTCCATGTATACCCAACGCGTTTTGACATTGTCCACTCTATACAGGCACAACATTTGACATCTGGTCACTGTACAGCTCAACCGTTTGACATCTGGTCGCATGCAATACCAGCACCGTTTTGACATCTGGTCCATTGTATACACAACGGGTAACTCTGTTTTAACATCTGGGTTGCATTGCATCCCAAACCGTAAAGACTCTTGTCCACTGTATAACCCAACACGCGTTTGACATTCAGCTCCACTCTAGTAACCAACCATTTGACATCTGGTCACTGTACACATCGTCAACCGTTTGGAGCATCTGGGTCAAGCTGCATCCCACCCGTTTTTGACATCTGGTCGCAACTGTATACCGGGTAACTGTTTAACATCTGGTTTCCATTGCAATACCAACCGTCAGACATGCTTGATCCGGCAGCTGTATTACCCGTCCCCAAAAAAAAACCGTTTGACATCTAGTCAGCTCTATACCCAACGCATTGTGACATACTGGTCTGTTACACTCAACGCGTTTGACATCTGGTCCAACTGCAGTACCCACCCGTTGACAATTGTCGGGCACTGTATACCGCGGGTAACGTTTTAACATCTGGTTCCATTTGCATACACCGTGCAGACATCTGTCGGCCAACTGTATACCACAACCGTTTGAACATCTGTCCCACTCTATAACGCCCACCATTTGACATCTGGTCCCACTGTTTGTATACCCAACTGTTTGACATCTGGTCCTAATATAACACAGTTTGACATCTGGTCCACTGTATACCGGGTAAACTGTTTAACATCTGGTATCATTGGATACCCAAACGTCAGAACATCTTGATCCCACTGTATAGGCCCAATACTCCGTTTGACATCATAGTCCACTCTATACCGCAACGCATCTTTGGCATCTGAGTACCAACTAGCTACACACTCACCGTTTTGAAACATGTGGCTCGCACTGCATCACGTCGTTTGACATCCTGGTCCACTGTATACGGGTAACTGTTTTAAACATCATGGTTACATTGCATACCAACCGTCAGACATCTGTCGCCATGTTACCAGCAACGTTTTGACATTTAGTGCCATCTATAGCCCAAATTTGACATCTGGTCCATGTAACATCAACCGTTTGACATCTGGTCCGCACTGCCTACCCCCCCGTTTGAACATGTGTTCCACTGTAATACCTGGGTAACTGTTTTAACATTGTTCCATTGAATACCCAACCGCAGACATCTTGTCCATGTAATCCACCCGTTTGACATCTAGTCCCACTCTATACCAACATTTGACACTCTGGTCCGACTGTACACTCACGTTGAACTCTGGTCCCATGAATGCTATACCACGACCCGTTGACATTTGGTCGGCATGTATACGGGTACTGTTAACATTGGTTCATTGCATACCGCAAGCGTCAACATATTGGTCCTACTGTATACCCAACGTTTGACATCTAGTCATCTATACCAACATTTGACATCTGGTCCATGTACACTCACGCGTTTGACATCTTGGTCGGCACACTGCATACCACCCATGCAGTTTGACATTTTGTCCACTGTTATACCCGGGTAACTGTTTAACATCTGGTTCCATTGCATACCCAACCGTCCAAGAACATCATTGTCACCACTGTATACGCCAACCGTTTGACATCTAGTCCCACTCTATACCCAACCGTTTGACATTGGTCCCACTGTATCAATCAACCGTTTGACATCTGTCCATCTGCATACCCACCCGTTTGAACGATCTGGTTCCCTGTTACCGCGGGTAACCGTTTAAGCATCTGGTTTCCATTGCGATACACACCGTCCAGACATCTTGTCACTGTAATAACACTCGTTTGACATCTAGTCCTAGCTCTATACGCAACCATTTTGACATGCTGGTGCACTGTACACTGCAATCCGTTTGGACATTGTCCACTGCATCCCACGCCGTTATGACATGCTGGGTTCACTGTATACCGCCGGGTAACGTTTAACAATCTGGTTCCAGTGTATACCACGCCGTTTTTTGACATCTGGTGCCACTGGTAACCGCGGGTAACTGTTTAGGGCAAACGTCGCAATTTTTTTGTTCGGGGCTGAGCCTCAATTTTCACACCACCCCCCTAAAAATGGACATAAAATTCGGAATTTTCAGCCGATTTTGACCCTATAAACACCAAACTGTAACTTTTTTTTTGCCCTCTAAAACGTTGTTTTCGGGTGTTTTTCTTGTGACTAGTCGTTCTTTCAGAATTTTCAATTTTTCCGCAATCTAGTTTGACATTTTTCGTATCAACTTCCAGAATTTTTTTCGAAATGACTTCAAACTTGAAATATGCATAGATGGGTCCATTACCTACAATTATCATTGATGTTTTTTCGATTTTTTTATTTTTGTGCTCAGCGTTGTCCAATTTCCAAACCCACTTTTTTTGGATTTGAAAAGTGAAAAATTAATATTTTTTTTTCTACTCATCCGATCAACATCAAATTTTCAGGGCTTGTACAGTCGAGCAAGATTCATCCTTTTTACTTAGATAATTTTTTTGTATACTCAAAAGAATTTTTTTTAAAAATTTCCAAAAAAAATGTTTTTTGAAAATTTGTTCCAAGAACAAATCCAAACTATTGCATATACAAAGAAATTATCTAAATAAAAAATGTGCATCTTTTCCGACTACAAATGCTCTGAAAATTTCATCCACTTCGCACGAACAGGAAAAAATATATATAAATTTTTTACTTTTCAAATCCAAAAATAATGGGTTTGGAAATTGGACAACGCTGAGCACAAAAATCGAAAAAACATCAATGATTATTGTAGGTAATGGACCCATTTATGCATATTTCAAGTTTGAAGCTGACAGTCGAAATATAAGTTCGAAAATATTGTTTTAATGTTTGGCGATTAATTCGCCAAGAGCGCTCCGCAGCTGCTTTAAAAATAATGTTTGGGATGGTTCAGTTCCTTTGGTATTGCCTATAGAGTTTCTTCTCTAGGTTAGCTTGTGCGCACTCTTGAGACCACCAAGGGGTTGTTGACCGCATACCTGCAGAAAATTGCGGAATGCAAGCTTCTGTTGCTGTGATGACAACTTGTTGGAAGAAGTGAAAGGCATCATCATCAGTCGGAAACCGCTTATTGAAGGGAGAAAGTGGGATAGCTGTGGCCTGATAAAAATTAGCCCACTCCTCTCGGTCATAATGGCAGCTGGAGTTTGATTATAACATTGGGCTCAGTACAAGCTCATTTAAAGATATTGGGTAATGATCACTGCCGCATAAACATAATTAAAACGGGACCAGGTAAAGCGATCCATAAGAGAATGGGACCAAAGGGAAATATCAATACAGGAAGAATTGTGTGTATCTTAACGTTCATAGGTAGGGGGTCCTGTGTTAAGGCATCCCAGGGAGAAAGGTGTTAGAAGATTTACAAGGATCTTGGACTTAGACGAGGTGACAGAGTCGCCCGATAAGGGGGCGAAGGTCGAAGTCTCCTAGTATAACAACCGGAGTAGGTAGCTTTTTGAAACAATTGTCTCTATGTGGCTGGGGGTAATATTGGAAGTGGATTCAGATTTAGACGTAGGTTTCGAATTTTAGTACATTTACAAAATTTGTTGAAAAAGAATAGTCATAACAACAGAAGATTGTACGACGCGCTTTTCTTTGAAGGAGTTTTTTCAGTGGTAATTTATGGTGAAGGCTTCGCCAGCGTTAATGCGAGATAATTGAGTTCAACAAATCATCTTGAGGTTGAATTTGGTTGGTCGTTGGATGTAGCAACGGAAAATGCTTATGTTTAGGAATGGGAGCGATATAAGTATCTGCCAAGCAAGCAGAATCAAGAAATTGTGGGGATAAGTGGGGTTGTTTCCATGAAAATCGGGAGGAAGGTGTCACCAGAAAGTTCTATTTGAAAAGGTGTTGGAGTTGCGATATTTGGTCCGATATAAGGATTCGTTGGGTGACAACAAAATCTGCTAACTGGAAATTTTGCAGTAAGATTCGATCATGCGAGTGATTTTGGAGATTGGATAATATCCAGAATCCGCAATGTTATATTATGTACTTATACCAAGATGTATATTCTTTTATTTTTATTATATGTATAACGTATTATATTATTTCTTTTTATTCAAGTGGCCATATTGAATTATAAAATTTGATTTGTTTAGTCTTCTTTGATAATAAAATAAATTTTTTTTAATAAAAAAAACAAACTAAAAAACACTATGAGCTCGGGGTTGATGCACCCTAATAATGTAATTGGGAATTTGCATGACGTAAAGGTCCATTGTTGACTTTTTTATTTTTTGAAACGATGCAAAAAAGCCTAGCCCTACTCTCTGCAACATTGAAGCATGGGAAAAAGTGCAGACCTAAAATACATTATTTTGGAGCCAGAACTATGTTTCTGGTTCTGCCACAACTGGCATATAAACAAATCATTAATAAATATATAAATTAAAAATCAAAATTTCTCAGTGGTTGAAAACAAAAAAGAAATATATAAGTAAAATTAATACTTTTTTTTTATTTTTCAATATTAAAGTTATTAACTATCATACCTAGACCTGAAGAAGTTAGCAGCATAGGCTAAAATATTAGAAGAGGCCTTTCAACCCAGATAAGGAGTGATATATCATATTGGAGGAACTTCTTTTTCTAAAATAGGGTAAGCATCATAACTAAGCTCAATTCTGTATAGCTGATAGTTTGATTTTAGTTCTTACCCACCATACTTTATATGGTAGAAATAATAGAGAAGCTAACCTAAAACCTTTAAATTTACAGTAAATCATTACTCGTAAGTTGATATTCAAATTAAATTAAAAATAAAATTCCAGTTTAAAGCAAAAGTCAAGTTTCATATTTTGATATAGGCTACTGAATAAGGAAAAAAAATTAATTAATATAATAATAATAAAAATAATAATAATAATAATAATAATAATAATAATAATAATAAAATAATAAATAAATAAACTAATAATAATAAATTAATAATAATAAAAATAAAAATAAAATAGGAGCTTATAAGATCCATCCTTACAGATTGGGTGTCTTGCTCGCTCAAATTCCACTAATACATCAACTAATTAAGATTGGTAATAGTTTCGCAGAAGAGGAAAGAACATCAGTTAAGAGATTTTTATATATATAATTATTATAATATTATCATATATATATATATATATATATATATATATATATATATATATATATATATATATATTATATATATATATATATATATTATATTAATTAATTATATATATATATATATATATATATATATATATATATATATATATATATATATAGTATATATATATATATATTAATATATATATATATATATTATGAAATTTTTTAATGAGTAATAATACCTATAAATAGTGGTAAAGTTTTTTATAGTAAAAATTTTAAAATAAACTATCATTGAAAAAATCCCTCTTTTAAATTCTTTCTTCATTAATTTATTCATTTTTCTGTGAAGATCGGTTTTCCATCCACCTCTTTCGGAAGCACATGAAGCATTAGAAAGAGGGTTGGTCTTCACATCAAGCTCTATTTGGGAGCTATTCATTTCATCCGCTGTCATAGAATCTTTAAGAGAGCCCTGAGATAAATTCGGAAGAGGAGTTATAGGAGGATTTAGAAGAGCTGGAATAATCTTGCAACTATCGAAGGGTTGATTTGGTTGGGTTTTGTTCGATAGCCGTGATGTTTGGGTACAATCTATTAAAGTCATTGCTTTTGTCTCAGGAATAGACTTATGGTGAGGTCTCTTCTGAGTTGCATTTTTGGCATCTAGGGTCAGTGTGTATTGGTTTAGAAATTCGGATGCTTTGTATTTTACCGAATAATCTTTAGGTTGGTGATTATTTTTTTCTTTGTGTTTAGGAACATCTTATTCGGGAATTTGAGTAATAATGAGAGGCGGATTAGGAGACCGAGACATAGTCATTTTACGTAAAGTTTGGCGACACCGATCGGGTAAATATGGGGCAGAGTGTCTTTGGCAGGAAATGGTTTTTCAAGCTTTGGTGTTGGTGAATAGTTTAATTTCATTGTTGGTTGAAGTTTGAAAACTAAGTATTCGTGTAGGGTTGATGGATGGCATTTTGGAATCGGAGATTTTATCATAAGGGCTGTTTTTGTACTATTTGAGAAGTCGGTAGTGTGGGCATTACAGGCAGCAGGATAGCAGTAACTGCTGAGTTTCGCTGGGATTTAGGAGAGGAGTTCTGGTAGAAGTTGTGTCGGTGGATTAACACGCAGAGGCATGGGAGCTGCTGCAATGTAGCATAAACGATTGTCTTGCTTGTAGGATATTTTCATTGAGCTGGAGTATGGTTAGCTCAATTTTCAACAGGGAATGTTTGAAATAATTTCTTCGCAGTCTGGGCATATATCATGAGGTCCCTACAGTATTTTCGGGATGGATCAACCGTTTGACAAAGCAACGTCTGGGTCGTGGGATAAACGTGCGAACACTGTAAGCTTGTAAATCGCTATTTCATTTTGAATGTGGAAAAGGGTACTAAAGTCAGCAGTAAACGAGGATTTGAGGAGGGAGGTCAGCTGTAGAAATTTATGGTTGTGATTGGAACAATAAATCAATTCTTTGATTTATCTTTAAATGACTCTAAAATCTTTCGTTTATAGTTCAAAGTATAAATAGTACTTCAGATGTTTTATTTCATCGGAGTAGAAATAAGAGGAATGTTTCCGAGAGACGTTAAGGATGACAAAATAGAACTTTGACTCCTGGGTAGTAGCTTTAACGAATTGGGATTATTTATTTTTATTTTTTATCATCTTTCTAATTTTTATTTATTTTATTATTTATTTATTTTTTTTTATCATTTATTTTTATTTATTTATTTTTTTTTTTTTTTTTTTTTATAATTTTTCATTATTCATTTTTATTTTTTATTTATTTTTATTTATTTTTTATTATTTATTTTTATTTATTTTATTTATTTATTTTGATTTTATAATTTTTTATTATTTATTTTTTTTTTTATTTTTATTTATTTATTTTATTTATTTATTTATTTTTATAATTTTTTATTTATTTTTATTTATTTTCTTTTTTTTATTTATTATTGTTTTTTATTATTTATTTTTATTTACTTGTTTTATTTATTTATTCATTTATTTTTTTATTTTTTTATTTTATTTATTTATTTTATAATTTTTTATTTATTTTTTTATTTATTTTTATTTATTTATTTTATTTACTAATTTTTTTTTTATTTTTTTTTATTTTTTTTATTTATTTATATATTTAATCATTTTTATTATTTATTTATTTATTTTATAATTTTTTATTATTTATTTTATTTATTTATTTTATAATTTTTTATTTTATTTTATTTTATTTTGTCCTTTTTCTTATTTTTATTTATTTTATTATTTATTATTATTTACTTTTTTATTTTTATTTTTATTTATTTTTTATTTATAATTATTTCATAATTTTTTATTTTATTTTTTATTTTTTATTTTTATTTTTTCTAATTATATATATAATATTATTTTTTTTTTTTTTGTGTAGATTTTCTATTTTTATTTATTTATTTATTTTATAATTTTTTTATTATTTATTTTATTTATTTTATAATTTTTTATTCAATTTTTATTTTTTTGTCTATATTTTTTGTTTTTTTTTTTTAATTTTTTATATTTATTATTTTATTATTATTTATATTTTTATTATTTATTTTTATTTATTTATTTTATTTATTTATTTTATAATTTTCTATTATTTATTTTTGTTTTATTTATTTTATTATTTTTTATTTATTTTTTATCATTTATTTTCTATTTATTTATTTTATTTATATATTTATCTTATAATTTTTAATTATTTATTTTTATTTTATATAATTTTCTAATTTTTATTTTATTTTAATCATTTTATTGTATTTATATTATTTATTTTTTTATTTAATTTATTTTTTTTATAATTTTTTATTTATTTTTATTTTTAAATTTATTTTTATTATTATTTTTTTGTTATTTATTTTTCATTTATTTATTTATTTATTTTATTTATAATTTTTTATTTTTTTTATTTATTTTTATTTATCTAATTTTTTAATTTTGTTTTATTTTATTTATTTTAATTTTTTATTATTTTTTTTATTTTTTTGTTTATTTTTTTATTTACTATTAATTATTTTTTATTATTTATTTTTTATTTATTTAAATTTATTTATTTTATTTATTTTTTTATTATATTTGTTTTGTTTATTTATTTTATTTATTATGTTATTATTTTTTATTTATTAATTTTTTTATTTATTTAATTTATTTTATTTATTTTTTATTTATTTTTCTTTCTTGAATTATTTATTTTTAATTATATAGTTATATAATTTATTTAATATATTATTTATTTATTTATTTATCTATTTAGTTTATTGGTCTGAAATCTTTTCAATTATATTTTTTTTTTCTTTCTTTGTTTTTTTGCATTTTTTTTTTTGAGTTAATACATACTAATTATGTTTGACATTAATTCAAGATTTTTAATTAATTTTAGGAAAAGATAAAAAAAGGGACACCAAAATAAGAAATGAACTGTGAAATAAAAAGATAAATAATAAAAAAATAAAAATAAAATAATAAAATATGAAATTAATAATAAAATAGATAAAATGAAATAATAAAATATAAATAAAAATTGTCAAATATTTATAATAGAATGAAATAATTCAAATAAATAAATAAATAAAAAATAAATTAAATAAAATAAATAAATAAAAAAATAAATAATAAAAAATAATAAATAATAAATAAAATAAATTAAACAAAATAAATAAACGAAAATAAAATAAATTAAATTAATAAAAGTAAAAATAAATAAAAAGTAAAATGTAACAATACAAAATAAATAAAAAAATAAAAAAATAATAAAAAATAAAATAAATAAATAAAACAAATAAAAATAGATAATAAAAAAATAAATAAAAATAAAAAATTATTAAAAAAAAATATAAATAAATGAAAATAATAACAAAAGAATAAATAATAAAATACAATTAAAACATAAAATAATAAAAATTATAAAATAAATAAATAAATAAAAAAATAAATAATATAAATAATAATAAATGATAAAATAAATAAAAATTAGAAAAATTATATAAAATAAAAATAAATAAATTAAAAATTATAAGATAATATATAATATATAAATAAAATAAATAGAAAATAAATGACAAAAAAATAAATAATAAAATAAATTAAAAATAAAAATAAATAAAAAATTATAAAATAAATAAATAAATAAAAAATAAAATAAATAATAAAATATAAATAATAATAAATAATAAAATAAATAAAAATTAAAAAAAAAGACAAAAAATAGACAAAAAATAAAAAATTGAAATAAAAAATTATAAAATAAATAAAATAAATAATAAAATAAATAATAAAAAATTATAAAATAAATAATAATAAAAATTAGAAATCTAGACAAAAAAAAAATATATATAATATATAATTAGAAAAAATAAAAATAAAAAATAAAAAATAAAATAAAAAATTATGAAATAATTTATAAAATAAATTAAATAAATAAAATAAAAATTAAAAAGTAAATAATAATTAATAATAAATAAATAAAAATAATAAAAAAAAAATAAATAAAATAAAATAAAAAATTATAAAATAAATAAATAAAATAATAATAAAAATTAATAAATAAATAAATAGATAAATAATGAAAATGACTAAATATTAAATACAATATAAAAATAAAAAAAATAACAAAATTAGTAAATATAAATAAATAAAATAAATAAAAAAATCATAAAAAAAAATAAAATAAAATAAAATAATAAATAAAAGAAATTAAATGAATAATAAATAAAACAAGTAAATAAAAATAAATAATAAAACAATAATAAATAAAAAAAATTGAAATAAATAATAAATAAAAAATTAATAAAATAAGTAATATAGAATAAACAAATAAATAAATTAAATAAATATAAATAATAAAAAATTATAAATCAAAATAATAAATATAATACATAAAAGTAATAATAAAAAATAATGAAGTAAATAAAAATAAAAATGAATAATGAAATTATAAAAAAAAATAATAAAATAAATAAATAAAATAAATGATAAAAAAAATAAATCAATGTAACAAATAATAATTAGACAAATGTTACAAATAAAATAAATTCCCAATTCGTTTGCCCTTTTTTCGTTGTCAATTCTATTTTGTCAGCTTAATTGTCTCTAGAAACATTCCTCTTTTTCTACTCCTGTGCAATAAACATTAAGGTAGACTATTTATAAGCATTTGCACATACAGACGAGATACTGGCCGGTCATTTTAAGAAACTCCAACAGAAATGATTTTCCGTTACAAAACATTTATAGATTCTCCCTATTGGGACTCGCCTGACACCCCAAATCTCGTTTACTGCTGACACTTTTAGTAACCTTATCCACCGTCTAAGATGAAAATAGGATTTACAAGTTACGCAGTGTTTCGCGGGCACGGTTTATCCCCACGGACGTTGCTTTAAATGCCAGCAGCTTGGTCATTCCGAAAATACTGTAGGGGACGCTCATGATATATGCCTAGACTGGCGAAGAATTATTTCAGCATTCCTGATGGAAAATTGAGCATAAGCCATATCCAGCTCGAATGAAAAATATCCTACAAGGTCCAAAGACAATCGTATGCCTACAATTGCAGAGCTCCATGCTTGCCGTGGTTAATCCAACCGACACAACTTCATCAGTTGAAACTCACTCTCTCATCCCAGCGGAAACTCAAGGCAGTTAGTGTTATGCCTGCCTGGCCTGTATTGCCCATCACTACCGCTTCTCAATAGTCCAAAGAGCAGCCTGATAAAGGTCTCCCGTTCAAATGGCCATCATCAAACCTACACCGAGTACTGTTTCAACTAAGCGCAACAATGAATTAAACTAGTTCATCAACACAAAGCTTGGAAACATTTTCTGCCAAGACACTCTGCCCTCCATATTTACCCGATCGGTTCGCCAAACTTACGTAAAATGACTATGTCTCGTTGTCTCCTAATCGCTCTCATTATTACTCAATTCGAATAAGATTGTTCCTAACAGCAAGAAAAAAATAATCACGCATACCTAAAGATTAACGGTAAAATACAAAGCGATCCGAATTTTCCTAAACATACACATGACTAGTGCGCCAAAAATGCAAACTCAGAGAGGACCTCACATAAGTTCCTATTCTGAGACAAAAGCATATGAATTTATGATTGTACCAAAGCAATTCACGGCTTATCGAAGCAGACCCATGCAACCCTCTCGATAGTTTGCAAGATTATTACAGCTCTTCTAAATCCTCTATAAACTCCTCTTCCGAATTTATCTTCTCAGGGCTGCTCTAAAGATTCTATGACGCGGATGAAATGAATAGCTCGCCAAAATAGAGCTTGATGTGAAGACCACCTCTTCTAATGCTTCATGATGCTTTCGAAAGAGTGGATGGAAAACCGATCTTTCACAGAAAAGCTGAATAAATTAATGGAAGAAAGAATTTAAAAGAGGAATTCTTCCATGATAGTTTTCTTTTAAACTTTTTACTATAAAAAACTTTACAACTATTTTATATTTTATTTATTTCATTAAAAAATTTAAATATTATATATATATATATATATATAATATATTTATATATATATTTATAGTATATATATTATATATATATATATATTATATATATATTTATTATTATAATAATATACTAATAATAGTATAGTATTAATATAGTATATATATTATAATAATTATTATATTATATATATATATTATATATATATATATATATAGTCTATAATGATATATATATATACTATATATATTATGTATAAATCTCTTTATAGCTGATAAGTTCTTCTTTCTGTGATAGCACTATCCATAACCAGTTGATGTATTAGTGGAATTTGAGCGAGCAAGACACCCAATCTGTAAGGATGGGATCTATAAGCTTTCACTATTTTATTTTTATTTTTTATATTAGTTTTATTTTATTAATTATTATTATTATTATTATTATTCATTATTAATTATTATTAATTATTATTATTATATATTATTATTAATTATTATTATTATTATTATTATTTTTCTTCTTTAATTCAGTAGTCCTATATCAAAATATGAAAACTTGAACTTTTTGCTTAAACTGAATTTATTTTTAATTTAATTTTGAATGTCAACTTTACAGTAATGATTTACTTTAAATTTAAAAGTTTTAGGTTAGCTTCTCTATTGGAGTTCTACCATATAAAGTATGTGGGTAAAACTAAATAAACTATAGCTATACAGACTGAGCTGTAGTTATGATGCTTACCGCTATTTAGAAAAAGAAGTTCTCACAATTGATATATCACTCTTGATCGGGTGGGTCTGAAAGGCGTCTCTAATATTTTGCCTATGCTGACTAACTTCTTCAGTCTAGGTATGGTAGCCTGACCACTTACATTAATATTTGATAAAAATAAAAAAAGTATTAATTTAGCTTATATTTTTTTTTTTTTTATTCAGTGGCACCACTGAGGAATTTTGATTTTAGTTTTTTTATATTTATTAATGTAATTTTGTTATATACGCAGTTGTGGCAGAACCAGAAACATAGTTCTGGCTCCAAAATATGTATTTTAGGTCTGCACCTTTTTTCCCATTGCTCAATGTTGCAAGAGAGTAGGGCTGGGCTTTTTGCCAGTCGTCAAAAAATCAAAAAGTCATAACAATGGACCTTTGACGTCATGGCAAACTCCAATTACATTTTAGGGTGCATTCAAACCAAGCTCATAGTGTATTTTAGTTTGTTTTTTTTTATTAAAAAAAATTATTTTTATTATTCAAAGAAGGACTTAAACATCAAATTTTATAGTTTATCTATTGGCCATTGATAAAAAGAACAAATATATATAGGTATACAGTGATTATAAAATAAAATTAATGATACATTGTAGTAAGGTACATAATATACATTCTGGATCTGTTGGCGTCATGAATGGAGACCCAGAGGTCTCCCAAAATCACTCGCATGATGACTTACTGGCAAAATTTCCAGTATCAGATTTTGTTGTCAACCCAACGAATCCTATATCGGATCCCAATATCGCAACTCCAACACCTTTTCAAAAATTTGACTTTTCTGGTGACACCTTCCTTCCCGATTTTCATGGAAACAACCCCATATCCCCACAATTTCTGAATCTGCTTGCTTGGTAGATACTGATATCGCTCCCATTCCTAAACATGAGCATTTTGGTTGCTACTCCAACGACCAACCAAATTCACCTAAGATGGATTTGGTTGAACTCAATTTATCTCGCATACGTGGCGAAGTCCCTTCACCAAATACCACTGAAAACTCCTTCCAAGAAGCGGTCGTACAATCTCTGTTGTATGACTATTCTTTTTCACCAAGATTTGTTGGTCCTCCTCGTCGAAACCTACGTCTAAATCTGAATCCACTTCCAATATTACCCCCAGCCACATAGAGACAATTGTTTCAAAAAGACCAACTCCGGTTGTTATACTAGGAGACTTCGACCTTCGCCTCCTTATCGGGCGACTCTGTCACCTCAATTAAATCCAAGACACTTGTAGATCTTCTAACACCTTTCTCCCTGGGATGCCTTAACACAGGACCCCCTACCTATGAACGTTAAGATACACACAATTCTTCCTGTATTGATATTTCCCTTTGGTCCCATTCTCTTATGGATCGCTTTACCTGGTCCCGTTTTAATTATGTTTATGCGGCAGTGATCATTACCCAATATCTTTAAATGAGCTTGTACTGAGCCCAATGTTATAATCAAACTCCAGCTGCCATTATGACCGAGAGGAGTGGGCTAATTTTTATCAGGCCACAGCTATCCCACTTTCTCCCTTCAATAAGCGGTTTCCGACTGATGATGATGCCTTTCACTTCTTCCAACAAGTTGTCATCACAGCAACGGAAGCTTGCATTCCGCAATCTTCTGCAGGTAGGCGGTCGACAACTACTTGGTGGTCCCAAGAGTGTGCATAAGCTAACCGAGAGAAGAAACTTTACAGGTAATACAAAAGGAACCGTACCATCCCAAACATGATTATTTTAAAAGCAACTGCGGAGCTGCTGCTGATCCGAATTAATCGCAACATTAAAACAATATTTTCGAACTTATATTTTCGAATTGTCAGCTTCATAATTGAAATATGCATAAATTGGGGTCATTAGCTACAATAATCTCTGTATTGTTTTTCGATTTTGTGCTCAGCGTTGTCCATTTCCAAACCCATTATATTTTTTTTTTTGAAAAGTGAAAAATTTATATATTTTTTTCTGTTCGTGCGAAGTGGATGAAATTTTCAGGGCATATGTAGTCGGAAGAGATGCACATTTTTACTTAGATTAATTTCTTGTATATGCAATAGTTTTGATTTGTTTTGTTTTTTTTAAATTTTCAAAACATTTTTTTTGGAAATTTTTAACAAAAATTTCTGAGTATACATAAAAATATCAGTAATAAGGGAATACGGCTCGACTGTACAAGCCTGAAAATTTTGATGTTGATCGGAAATAGTTAGAAATTTGGAATATTTTTTCACTTTCAATCAAATTTCCTATTAAGTCCTAAATCGAATCTTGCTCAAGCAATTAAACTACAATAAATATAATAAAAGAAATATCGATAATTTAGGTAATGGACCCATCTATGCATAATTCAAGATTGAAGTCATTTCGAAAAAAATTCTGGAAGTTGATACGAAAAATGTCAAAAACATGGATTTTGAAAAACTGAAAATTCTGAAAGAATGACTAGTCACAAGAAAAACACCCGAAAACAACGTTTTAGAGGGCAAAAAAAAAGTACAGTTTGGTGTTTATAGGGTGAAAATCCTGAAAATTTCGATTTTTATGTCCATTTTTAGGGGGGTGTGTAGGAAAATTGGGCTCAGCGAGAAAAAATTGGAAATGGGTCAAACGGTTGGGTATACAATGGGAACAGATGTCAAACGGGTGGGTATACACTGGAACAGATGTTAAACGGTTACCCGGGTATACAGTGGGACAGATGTCAAAACGAGGTGGGGATGCAGTGGGGACCAGATGTCAAACGGTTGAGTGTACAGTGGGACCAGATGTCAAATGGTTGGGTATAGAGTAGGACTAGATGTCAAACGGTTGGGTATACAGTGGGACAAGATGTCTGACGGTTGTGTATGCAATGGAACCAGATGTTAAACGGTTACCCGGGTATACAGTGGGACCAGATGTCAAACGGGTGGGTATGCAGTGGGACCAGATGTCAAACGGTTGAGTGTACAGTGGGACCAGATGTCAAATGGTTGGGTATAGAGTGGGACTAGATGTCAAACGGTTGGGTATACAGTGGGACAAGATGTCTGACGGTTGGGTATGCAATGGAACCAGATGTTAAACAGTTACCCGGGTATACAGTGGGACCAGATGTCAAACGGGTGGGTATGCAGTGGGACCAGATGTCAAACGGTTGAGTGTACAGTGGGACCAGATGTCAAATGGTTGGGTATAGAGTGGGACTAGATGTCAAACGGTTGGGTATACAGTGGGACAAGATGTCTGACGGTTGGGTATGCAATGGAACCAGATGTTAAACAGTTACCCGGGTATACAGTGGGACCAGATGTCAAACGGGTGGGTATGCAGTGGGACCAGATGTCAAACGGTTGAGTGTACAGTGGGACCAGATGTCAAATGGTTGGGTATAGAGTGGGACTAGATGTCAAACGGTTGGGTATACAGTGGGACAAGATGTCTGACGGTTGGGTATGCAATGGAACCAGATGTTAAACAGTTACCCGGGTATACAGTGGGACCAGATGTCAAACGGGTGGGTATGCAGTGGGACCAGATGTCAAACGGTTGAGTGTACAGTGGGACCAGATGTCAAATGGTTGGTATAGAGTGGGGAATAAATGTAACGGTTGGGTTAGCAGTGGGAGCAAGATGTCTGACGGGTTTGGGTATGCAATGGAACAGATGTTAACAGTTTACCCGGTATACAGTGGGACAGATGTCAAACGGGTGGGTATGCAGTGGGACCAGATGTCACGGTGAGTATACAGTGGGAGCAGATGTCAAATGGTTGGGTATAGAAAAAGACTAGATGTAAAGTTGGTATACAAGATGGGACAAGATGTCTGACGTGTTGGGTATGCAATGGAACCAGATGTTAAACAGTTACCCGGGTATACAGTGGGACCAATGTCAAAGTGGGTGGGTATGCAGTGAGGACGCAATACTCTAAAACTGGCAATTCAATTGGGAACAGATGTCAAATGGTTGGGTATAGAGTGGGACCAGATGTCAAAGGGTTGGGTATACAGTGGGACAAGATGTCTGACGGTTGGGTAT